>CM076578.1:100537664-100771703 GCA_034641835.2 Pinus albicaulis | reverse complement strand
CTGTTTCGGCCCCCGCAAAATGATAATGGGCTCGGTCCCCAGTACTAATGTCTGTGTCAAAATCAAAGCTAATAAGGCATAAACCCAAACAGGCTCAGCCTCTGTGGGATGTTACATCCTGTTTCGAGTTAGTGAAAGTACACAGCAAATTTCAGGATATTTTGTCTCCCTCAACTAACTGAACTCGATCAAATCGAGATTCCAAAATTTCTTCTCTATGAGATGCTGTATTTCGGTGTAGATTAGGGAAAATAATGGTGCATGGCCTGGACTTTTGTTCCAAATAGTCTTTGAACAGGGATACCTTGAACCCCTTTGCACGATAATCCACCATGTCTGTGGTTGGATGACATGTGTTAACATGACAACATGTTAACTCAGCAAGGTAAAACCAGTACCAACCCTTCTAGTTTCTCTTTTGGATCTACTCACGAGGATCAACATCAAAAGACTAGTAACATAGTTTTTATACTCAATGCCCTAATTACATAGAAATTAAACCATAATCTAAAGAATACATCCAATAGCACTCATTTCTTTGAATTGGAGATCAAAATAGAAAGAAAAATGAGACAAATATTGAAGCGCATGAGTCCGTCTTGTTAGTAGGATGAAATTTCCCCTTCTGCCATGCAGGTTTGTCGTTCAAATAATTAGGAAATTTATAAAACTAACTCAGGCCATTTGTTTCTTTTCAGTCATTATAATAACTGGATAATCTGCAGAGTTTTTAAAATCTCACAAGATAGTCATCAATGTTGTGCCTGACTTAGTGGGGATCATTGATAAGTCTTTGCCCATAGAAACACGAGATATCCAAAGAAATTTATAAACTAACTCAGGCCATTTGTTTCTTTTCAGTCATTATAATAACTGGATAATCTGCAGAGTTTCTGAAATCTCACAAGATAGTCATCAATGTTGTGCCTGGCTTAGTGGGGATCATTGATAAGGCTTTGCCCATAGAAACACAAGATATCCAAAGACCCCTGCATTAGGAACTTTATAAAACTAACTCAGGCCATTTGTTTCTTTTCAGTCATTATAATAACTGGATAATATGCAGAGTTTCTGAAAGCTCACAAGATAGTCATCAATGTTGTGCCTGACTTAGTGGGGATCATTGATAAGGCTTTGCCCATAGAAACACGAGATATCCAAAGAAATTTATAAACTAACTCAGGCCATTTGTTTCTTTTCAGTCATTATAATAACTGGATAATCTGCAGAGTTTCTGAAATCTCACAAGATAGTCATCAATGTTGTGCCTGGCTTAGTGGGGATCATTGATAAGGCTTTGCCCATAGAAACACAAGATATCCAAAGACCCCTGCATTAGGAACTTTATAAAACTAACTCAGGCCATTTGTTTCTTTTCAGTCATTATAATAACTGGATAATATGCAGAGTTTCTGAAAGCTCACAAGATAGTCATCAATGTTGTGCCTGACTTAGTGGGGATCATTGATAAGGCTTTGCCCATAGAAACACGAGATATCCAAAGACCCCTGCATTAATCCTACAACAATATTCAAATATTATTTTTTTCCTCTTGTTAGGTATGCATTAATCCTACAACGATATTCAACTATTATTTTTTTCCTCTTGTTAGTTAAGTGCACCCCTCATTATTTTATATCAGTGAAGGTCTCAGTGTAGACATTGTAGGAAGGAAAATATATGATAAGGAGAAACAGGTATTCCAAGTAAGGTGCCTTCATATTCATGTTGCAAGGCGCGAATACTGAAATGTGGGAAGCTATCTCCTCTACAGAGAGAGAGAGAGATCTTCACCTCCACCGTGGGTGGTAATTATGTTGGCAATGTTGAGGTTAACAATGTCCTGCAAGGCCAAGGGCTTCATGAGTGAGAAGAGCGTGTCGTAGATTTGGAGTTGGGGCGAGGAAGAAGTATATATTTTGAGGGCGACATATGGAGCAGAAGCAACAACAGAAGTTGCTGAAAAAAGAGGAAGACTCACCCATGGTCACACAACGACTGGGTGATTCCCACATTATAAAGGTGAAGGGGAAGTTCTATGGATAAAATTCATTTGTTCCTTCATACTTGTCTGCATTTACGATAGATAAAGCATGCTCTTGACAAACATTTTCACACTGACTGTTTCATCCCTTCTATTAAAATGTTTAATCTCACTTCTGTAATGTTAGTACCCCTCATTATTTTATCTGATCCTTTGCACTGGATCCGAATAAAAAAAAAACTGGGGGCACCAAACACGCAGATCCACTGAAAAATATAGGCAAAATGTTCAGGAAGAATCATATTGGAATCAAGATCTCCATACATATATTAATAACGGAAAATCCATAATATCATTAATTATTTAGTGATTATTAGTCTCATAGAAGGATCCAACAAACATAGAAATGGGAATCGAACTTTGGATTGTTGTTGTTGCACATAAATTAAATTGTGCGTGTATCTGTGGGACCATTATACTATTGAATAAAGATAAGTGGAATTTGGTAGAATCAGTTATATTTATCATTGTGATGAATTATTGACTTGAATTTTTGAATAACATATGTTATTGTGAGTTAAAATTTGTTAGCTGGCCATCTTATGTTTATGAAGATGCCACTGTCATTGTACACTATTTATATTTGGTGATTCCCTAAATCGAATTGAAACCCTGGGACAAAAAACTGGGGAAAATTTCCCTCGTATATTACATTTGAACATGTTTTTCCCATGCCACAGTTTAAGCAATTGAATTTTTTTTCAGTGGGATTGTCAAAAATACTTGAAGTCCACTTTCCCAGGTACTTGGGGTGCGAGGGGTGTGTGCACCAGACCCTTGGGGATGAGTCCCTATGGAACATTGTCGAGGTTGTAGTTTAAGGAGTTAAAGTCCTTTGTCAGGGCTTTGGGTGTTACCATGAATGCTCACCATTATATCACGAAATCTATAAAATATAAACTAAAAAATAAATATTATATTTGCTACTGTCTCTGGCTCCAACTCAAGCCTTAGATTTTAAGCAGTCGGATTACATTTTCAGTAGGGTTAGAGTAAATGCTTTCCAATGTATCTCAATTTCTATAAAATATAAACTAAATTTAAAAAATCCAATACTATCAGTGGCACCTAGTCAACAAATATTTTTCTCCATATGACTCTAGCTATTCAAACATGATAAACTCTAGGGCACGTCCTCTGTGGCTCTTTGTCATCTCAGTTTTATCATAAATACCAGCAGAAGATGGTGCATGGGCACTTCATGTTACTTCGTATACGAAAAAAATGGAACGTTCTAACAATGGTCTCAAATAATGTTTTTTTGGCTTCACTGCATCTCTCATAATTTACTCACAGTAGTGAGAAACATAATTTCTTGCCCAATATTTCAAATAATGGCTCTCTGATATGTTGTTTTAAATTCTCATAATTTTACAACATTGGTCAAAATCTAACAACTACTACCCCTAACGTCCCCAATGCTTCTGCTAATAACACTCTCAGATTTTCTTTTGAAGTGTTTCGTAAACCATGACAGAGACTCTACACCGCAAAGAATGTACATCCTTCAGCTTTGTTGCAAGGACTGAATCAATGTAACAAGACCCATTGATGTTGTTGCATACTCGACAGATGGCTTAGGTATGAAGTGGGTCAAGTCTACTTTTTTAGGTCAAGCTCTGTAAAGCCCAGTCTGACACACCAAGACTCCAGGAATCTGACCAAAATTGATGAGTTCGATGGAATTTGAGAAGTTTCTTGGATGGTTTGGCCAAGTTTAACTATCCTGACGGATTTTAATGAAGTTTGGCATCCATCTAGCTATTTTTAGGAAACTACAGAAGCTTCCTAGGAAGAAATTTTGGGCATTGGTAGCCTCCTTTTGAAATGTTGCCACTAACATATCAGCCTATTCGAAATGCTAGCACTAACATATCGGTATATACCTCATTATGTGAAGTCATGTAGCAAAAAATAGGATCATTACATGCTTAAACGACATACACACAACAGAACTCATAAAATTAACAGAGATCCAAAAGCCAATTGAAGGAATACTAAAACCACTGCATTTATTAGATCTGCTATGTCTAAATATTGCCTACCAATTCTTTGAGGAATTGAACCGTTGTGAGAGAAATAACACTACCCCACTTCCGCCGACCCAACTGTGCTCTTGTGATGTGCTGATTAGGAATTTTAGAGTCTTTCTTACGTAGTTCCATGATGAGCATTCTTGTAGTTTTACAACAATTGCAAGGAATATCATTTTGACCAAAGTTTTGCCCCGTAGCCTCCCCCCTCTAAATTTACCGAGTGCTGATGGGTGGAGAGCCACGAGAAGGGAACCTCGGTATGCACCCTAGCACTCCGTCGACTTCACTACTGAACCAACCAACCAGTTAGAAACCAGGAACTGGTTTAACAAGCCTGAGGAAAATGTGTGTTTGGAGCAGAGAGTAAAACCCTAGTTGAACAACCGTTGAAAACTGAGAAATTCATGTGACAGCTACGTGAAGTGACTCTCTATTTCAGTTCAAATCCTCCACATAAAAAATTTCCAACTGAATGCAACATAAAGCAAAAATCCTTAAACCTTAAAAGATAAAGTTACCTTAAAACCCCGCTACAGATCCTGTTCTGCAAAATGAGAGAATAAGGTCCGCGGCTTGCTCTTTTTCTTCCATTTTTTATTTGATGCAAATGAGACAATGAAGAGTGTGCGTACTTACCTACAGGCCCTGCTTGGATGCAAAACTCCCATAGTAATTCTTCTGAAACTTGGGCATCCAAATTTCCAACATGGGCTACTGTAGCATCTTGATTTCTTTCAATTGTATGCTGCCCTAATAGATTGGCTCCTATGCCCGGTGTTATCCTGCTGGTCATTTTCTGCTTAATACTGCTAGACATTCTGCTCAAACCCCATCATGTTGTGGCTCTAGATCTGTATTTGTATTTGATTTGTTGTCCTTCCCCTGATAGTTATATGGTAGGTGCTCCTAAAGCGCTCGCAAAAAATTGAGAACATTTCTTGCGAAAGCGGGAAAACTCCTCGCAAAAAATTGAGAACATTTCTGGAAAAAGTGGGAAACTCCAAGAAAGATTCCTTTTCAAAGGAAATTGAATATGAAACCTTAAAAAACTCGGGTAATACGACTAGCGGAAGAGAGAAAAAATCTGAGCAAGATTATTTATATATATCTCAAAAGAAATTGAATAAGAAAACTTAAAAATATTGAATAATATAATTATTTCTCCACCCGCTCTACAATCATGTATAAGGTTGATGTGTGATGAATTGTAAGGTTGGGTAGTGTCTAATTAATTGTATGGTAAGATGTATGATCAATTGTAGGGTAGTGTAGGGTAGGTAGGTAGTGTCTCATTAATTGTAATCAATATATTTAAGAACATTTAAAAAAAAGAAAAGGAAATGGTAAATAAATAAAATATTTTTTCATACTTACTCTAAAGGTATGGTAAATATATATATATATATATATATATAAGGTATGGTAAATAAAGAAAATTTTCTTTTATTTTTATTCCATAATTTTTTTTATATTTAAAAAAAAAACTCAAAAATGAGGTTTTATTTAGATGAAGTCTATGGGAATAATACCATGGGATAAATTAATATTAATACCATAGGTCAAATACCATATTTATAAAAGAGGTATGGTAAATAAATAAATTTAAAAGAGGTGATGTGGCTAAGGGCTGGGGCTAACCGCCCGCCCCCGCCGCGCTAACTCTCAAATCTTTAGTCGGTGGTTATGCGCTGAAACCGTGACCTAGGGCCAAGCGTCAAACTCTACCCTTTTCGGATTAACCCTTTATGTGTCCACCTGTGGTTACATGCTGTGCCATGGGACTGGGCTAGGGCCTACATCCCTTCTCCCCTCCACCAAACGCATGTCTAGTATATGCTCAGTCCTATAGCTTGCAAATATGAATAGGAGTTGGGGTTGGTCCACTCTCCTTTGCTCCATCCACCTCCACGAAAAGTCATATAGGTGCGATACGACCAAGGGTTAGGGCTCACCGCTCGACCCCTCCTCCCAATGCACCCATACATGTGATTCAAATATAAGTGACAGACATTATGGTTGAGAACCACTTATAGGTGAGATGGTAAGGCTTTGGAGTTTTTTGTGACAGGTCATCAGTTTGATTCCCACTAAGGCCTTCTGACCCTTAATAATGTTTTAGCCAATGTGGAGGCGCTAGGTGGCGACCTCTAGTTGGGCCACGTGGTAGCTTCCCATTGGGAGAACAAAATACACTGCGACCAATAAAATTGGGCCAACTCACACTTTAGTATCAAAATTGAAATTTTTCATTTCCGGAGTGACACAATTAAAAATTACTAACGTAAATAACTAATTCATATACTTGTTGTACTTATTATCTTGTCATATTTTTATTCTTGGACTATATTAGTCATTTACGTTAATCATTATTAATTTTTTCACTTATTATCTAGTCATATATTTTAGTCCTAGACTAAATTAGTCATTTTAGTTAGTCATTTTTAGTTTGGTCACTTATTATCTAGTCATATATTTTATCCCTAAACTAAATTAGTCGTTTAAGTTAGTCATTTTTAGTTCGGTCACTTAAAATTGCTCAAATTTAGTAGTAATTCACATGAAATAATTGCGGTGACTAACTTTTTTAGTCACCTAGTCACTAATTACATCATTTTCTACTGATAAGATGTATGATCAATGTGCTTTGTAGGATATTCACCCACCTTTTGTAGCCTTTTGATCTGAATATGGGAAAACTTGTTATTGCTATACAAGCTTACTCATCAATATTAAAAATGTGTTTAAGGATCGTCTCATGTTAACCACTTGTGAAGGGGTTTATGTGTGTAGTTTCATGTGTCTTTGATGATCAAAATATGAGTTAATTAGCTTTTTAAATCTCATATACAACAAATGAAGTGTAGAAATATAACTCACAACAATCACATAACACAATGGATGATGATGAAGTTCACCCCTCTTGGGCTACATCTCCATGGACCTGCTTTAACTAGCTAGGCTCTCTTGGGATTATGACTAAAATATCTGATTACAAGCATCGATATTGCTACAATGGATTTTATGACTACACCATTGGCTTCAAACACTCAAATACCCAAAAATGACTATTCAATCTCTGAATTTGGTTATCAGCTCCTTTAGGCTTGACGTCCCATCTTGGTGGACATGGGCTTGTTTAATCTCAAAAGTGACAAAAGAACATTCAAATATGCTCCAATGCCTCCGCAAATTGTACCACTATGTTCAGAGCATAAAATACATCAAAAATTGACTATTCATTCACTCCATTTGGCCTTTAAATAAATCTGGGCATGGCCTTCCCTCCTAGTGGCCCTAGGCTTCAAAATTATTCCAGTGACAAAAAACACCTGTGTATTTTCTCCATTGACTCTGCAAGTTGTTCCAATGGATTCAGAGCATGCCAATATGCTAGGAATGACTTAGTCCTGAGCCAAAATTGGTCGAAAATTGACTCAGTTATAGGAAAATAAAAAATTTCTCTAATTTCTCCTCCAAATCTGGAAAAGACTCCAGACAGCTCCAATAAATTCGGTGGAATCCGCCAAAAATATAATTTATGCTAAATGCGCCACTAATTAGTAGGAGGATTAATTAGTGTTAAGTGCGCTCAAATCATAATAATATCATACGGCACAAACTTGTTTAATTAGGAGCAATTGCCAGTTAACACATAAACATGGGTTAACTAACGTAAATCCCTCCGTTACAAAAACTTACCCTTGGTTTCGTTGCTCGGTCACATGGGAGGTCTTTGGCCCCTCTAGACCTCCCCATGCGAAACTTCAAACTTCAAGTAAATGTTGTCTGTAATCCTTTCAAATGCAGGTTATGGGATATTGGTAGAGTGCTCGAGTGGTAGGGAGTAAATCATGGGGTCGAACTTTGACCTCCGCTACATATATATGCTTTTGTTCCACCATATAACATATCACCAAACCTTTGATAATGCAAATTGCAATGTTAAAAACCTTTTCCACCGTGTTAAACCTTATTCCCTTAATTAGACCTTAGGTTTATGACTTTACAATGGATTTAAATGCCCACCATATTAATAAAATGCCAGCGCATAAATATATGCTCTAAGCCCTATTTAATATGCCTCCATTATAATGTTTTAATATGCTACACTTTTGAGTTTTAATAAAATATGTGGAAATTATATATATATATATATATATATATTTCGTATGATTTTAAAATGTCATATTAATATAATTGATATAATATATGACATTTTAAAATCATACAAAATCTATATATATATATATATATATATATATATATATATATATATATATATTAATTCCAATCTTAATATATTAAAGATAATTTTCTACATAAAAATCATTATGAACCCAAATTCAATTTTAGAGGACATTGGGCAATTTTTACCTTCACAAACCAAACTGGTGAATCCCACAGTGACACTTGTCACAATCCCATTGGGCTAAAATTGAAGTATATTCTCTACATGCTGACTGGAGTGCCATGTCATCCGCTGTACCTATTCTGCAATATTTTTTTAAAAAATTTCTTGTTCTGAACGACGATCAACAGACCATAAATCCTTCATTCGAACTCAGTTTTCAACGAAATTAGTTGCGTTGGATTTCTTGCGAGGGGCCAGTCGCTATCATTCTAGTTTAGTACATTTCTAAGAACTTTCATTTTTGAGAAATTTTTTTCCCTTGATCTAGATTCCGATCACACCTTCCCACTGACATGCTTTTGGACCCTGGGTGTCGGTTATGTCATGAGGCCAATACTTCTCTATTTCCCAAGTTCTTGTTGAGATTCAATAAGATGATGAGCTTAGTGAAAAGTAAGCACCTTCACTAAGTGGGGCCCGCAAGCTATTTTTAGGTGTATGTCTATTTTTAGACATGGTGAGAATATTCTATAAGTTGTAGGATGCTATTTGTAGATGGTTGGTCAAATGTGAAAAATATATGAAATTATATTTTTAGAATATTGGGCGAAGTCTATTTATAGATCATCAATCTAAAAATAGATGTGTGTCAATTATTATTAGCTCTTAATAATAATCCAACAATAAATATCAACTTATTCTCTTGCAGCACTTTATTTCAGTGAACAGATTTGGAAAATTAGTGAGTTGAATGAATTACGCAATTCCTAGGGTGGTTGGTGACTCATGCATGGAGGACTCAGTTAGAACTAAAGTGGCAAAGTTGTGACAGAGTTGGAAGAGTAGTTATGGGAGTTGTTATTTAGTTTAACTCAGTTAAGTGAGTTAAACTCAGTTGTGCTAGTTGTATCTAGTTCTAACTGAAGATACACTAATGAGAGTTTAGTGAATTAATTATTTAATTAATTCACAACTAGAGACTCACTTGCAACTGAACAAATACAACAATTAACTACTTGCATGTCAGTTCCAGTGGAGACCCAGTGGAGAGATAGGTGAAAGGGTGAGATGGACTATCTGTTGTGACTATAGTGATGCATTCAATGCATCTGACACACATTGGATATGCTGATGAGGATTGAACAGTCAAGGAAAGGGCAATTCGAATTCATTCATAGGTCTTCTTTAGTAGGGATTGCGCAGTGGAGGTAGGCTATCAGGAGGCAAGAAATTGGTGCATAGAGATGCAAATTTCTGCATGACAGTGCGTAATGATTTTTTATTGTACTGAGAGATTGATGTACTAATATTTGTATGATATTATTACATGATTCCATTGATATAGATAATATATGATAGTTGAGGTTTTTAGCTTTAAGCTTTCCTAGTAAACAATTGTGTTTATGTGTGATTGATTTTCTTCATGTGTTTGCAATTGGCGACTTAATTTCTGCAAAGAATTAAGTGGAAGGATTATGTATTTAACATAAGATTAATTTGTTAGATCAAGAGAATCTAGTAACACTATTAGTATTAATAAATTTCTACAAGCTCTATCATCTTGATTCTACTTGAGAAATTTCCATGACAACCACCTGGTCACCGACATGCCTTGCCTTGCAAATGGCTTGGCTCTTCAACCACTGTTCTCCTTTTGCTGCTGACCCAATCCAACACTTGTTGGATGCTTGCTGATATAAAAATTTTACTGTACCAAATCGATTCTTTGGTGTCTTCCCAATGATAATCATGTTCCTCCTGTGCACATTGAGTTAACTACAACAAATAGCTTCCCACATTAGTAAAAATAAGAAAAGAAATGACCATTCTTTTACCTCCGCAGTTCCAAATTCCACATGTAAAAGAATGCAGTCACCATCTCCTTCTCTTCTTGGCATAAAAACATAAAATGGTATACAATGATTATAAACTCTTTTCCTGTCATCTTGTCACAACAAACACATCATGCAAGAAACAACTTGACAACATATCCTCTTGCTCCTTCAAAGAAACTAATCTCACATCATGTGTGATCAGGAGATCAAGTCTCTTGTAGAAAAATGCTCAAAAATGAAGTTGCTCAGAATTGTTCCTAACTAGATTGAATAGAAAGAGCTCGCCAAAATGATCCTGTAGCCATGAACGACACTCAAATCCGTTGCCGTATGGAGGAGATATTGCATTTTGAAATCGCCCAATAACTTTCAATTTTGAAAGAATTTTTTTTTTTAATATATT
The DNA here is from genome assembly GCA_034641835.2 of Pinus albicaulis. NCBI lineage: Eukaryota > Viridiplantae > Streptophyta > Pinopsida > Pinales > Pinaceae > Pinus > Pinus albicaulis. Next base: position 100,761,034 of record CM076578.1, on the reverse strand, counting down.
GTGATGGGATAAATTTATTTTTTATTAAGGTTTAATTAATTAATTAAATTATATATTTATTAATATTTATATGATTTTTATTAATCATATATTATATTATTAATTATATATTTTAATTAATTATTAAAAAAAATAAAAATAAATTAAACCTTAATAAATTTGAATAATTAAACCATACAATACATTAAAACAAATTCGAAATATTTAAAATAACGTGGACAATGTTATTAACCGTTCAACGGTTTATATGGCACGTTATGTGGCAATGTTCACATTTCAAAGGTTACGTATGGGTTAAGTCACGTGGGTTTTTTTAAAAAAAACGTGCAATGGAGCGGAGTTTCAAAACTATATTGTTTGGCCACTGTGTGGTTCGACCCCAGGTCGGGGCGGACACAACACATAGACCCGACCAACGGGCTACGGCGGAGGTTTGTTAAACTATTGGCACGTATCTATGTGGCTCATGGTTCTGCGGAGTTAGCACTTGGAGCGGGATTATTAAACATGCGGTTGTTAAACCTTATCTTTTCCGCATATCACTCTATGTTAACATTAATAAGGCCGACGGGTGCAGTCCTATGGACCCCCGTGGCCCTACACTTTAGCCCCCTCCCACTGGTGGAAATAATGGCGGATTCCACAAATTTAGCAACTGCTCCATTTTTGTCGGGTTATCTGGCAGTTAGCCAGACTTAGCTGGAGAGAATCTAGGGAAACTTCAGTTAGCCATAACTTTGTCTAGGAAAGTCCTTTTGGGACGAATTGTTTTTTGATTTTGGTTGTAGAAAGCATTCTGGAGCTATTGGGAGTGTTTGCAGAGCCATCAAGGCGCTTTAACAGAGAATTTACCAACGTTTTTGGTCGTGGAGCCACCAGGGCCTAAGGGAAGAAGAGCTGTTTTGGAATACCTTCATCCAATGGAGGTGTTTGTTTAGTCATTTTATACTGATTTGAGCCTTCTGAATCTTAATTTGCAGTGTAATTTTCCATTTGAGGCTTCTATACAGTTGTATTCACATTTTGAGCATTTAATCAAAAAGGGAAAAGCCTAATTAGAGGCTTTTGGACCCAGCAGAGGTAGCCCAAGAGAGGGGTGAACCGCTTAAACAATTATTTGCTGTCATACTGTATAATTTTGCTGCATATTTTCAGATTCTACTCCTTTAAACAGTAAATTTTTATAAGCAAACTTTTCCCAAGCAGGTTTAAACAGAGAACAAAACTTATTAGTTCATCTTCAAACCATTATACTTCATTTGCAGAATATGTATACTTGCCTATTCACACATTAAAGCTGGATCAATGAATACTTTGCACTTAAAACAAATAATTTCATTGATCGGATCTCAGTGATTACATTTTATTTCTTTAGGCAGAGTCTGTAGAAGGGCCAGGTAGCCTCCGGATTCATCCTTTCTTTGAAAGGTGAAATATCTGGTGAATGCCCCTACAGTCAATCTCTGTATGAGAAATAATTTGTTCTCACAATTTCGTATCAATGTGGACATCGCCATGTACTCTCACATCTTGATGTCAAAAGTCATCGACCGAAAACAAGTCGACAAAAACATGCCTCTTCAAACGAGTGACTGTCAAGCATAAGCATGTATAACAACTTGACGATTCTTTTCCCAAAACAAAAATAATTTCACATATCATGAAACACTTTGTCAACATCTCCTTTTCATCTTTGGAGACAAAATCAACTCTTCCAAGTCGATATGACATGCATGCAACACACGATCGACCAACACATGTTGACACTCATGCATGTGCTTTTGATCAACACTCTCAAGTTGACAACATACATGTTAAACAAAGAAATCAACCAACATATGTCAATTACTCATGCATGTTCAAGCACAATGAAACCATCAAAATCGTTGTTCATACACACACATGCAATGCATAAAAAGCTTAGTTTCTGTGATTTGAGACTTTCGATCTCAATTTTTACCTTCTCCTTCACACAAAAACTTGGCAAACTGTTAAATTATTCTTGCACAAATTCAACAACCAATAGCCATGGAAGAATTAACTATCCTTGGCTAAAATGAGCTAAAGAAATTCTATGATACCAAATTGATTTGAATATGGGCAAACTTTTTATTGCTATCCAAGCTCCCTCATCAGTATTAAAAATTGTTTAAGGATCGTCTCATGTTATCCACTTGTGAAGGGTTTTGTGTGTGTAGTTTCATGTGTCTTTGATGATAAAATTATGTGTTGATTAGATTTTTAAATCTCATATAAAAAAAATTAAATGCAAAAATATAACTCACAACAATCACATAACACAATGGATGATGATGGAGTTCACCCCTCCTGGGCTACATCTCCATGGACCTGCTTCAGCTAGCTAGGCCTACTTGGGATTATGAGTAAAATGTCTAATTACAAACACCAGTATTGCTCCAATGGATTTTATGACTACACCATTGGCTTCAAAACACTCAAATACCCCAAAAATGACTATTCAATCTCTGAATTTGGTTACCAGCTCCTTTAGCCTTGACCTTCCATCTTGGTGGCCATGGGCTTGTTTAATCTCCAAAGTGATAAAAGAACCTTCAAATGTGCTCCAATTCCTATGAAAACTATACCACTATGGTCAGGGCATCAAATAAATTAAAAATTGACTATTCATTCACTCCATTTGGCCTTTAGCTGATTTGGGCATGGCCTTCCCTCCTAGTGGCCCTAGGCTTCAAAATTCTTCAAGTGACCAAAAACACCTGTAGATTTTCTCCATTTGCTTTGAAATCTATTCCGATGAATTTAGAGCATGCCAATCGGCTAGGAATGACTATTCTTGAGCCAAAATTGGTTGAAAATTGACTCAGTTATGGAAAAAACAACTGTTTCCCCAAATTCCCCTCCAAATTTGGAGAAGACTTCAGAAAACTCTGACAAATTTGGTGGAATCCTCCAAAAATAGAATTTTAGCTAAATGTGCCACTAATTAGTAGGAAGATTAATTAGTGTTAAGCACGCTTAACTACAGATAAGAAGATCTTAACTACACGCTTATCCATACGGTATAAACCTATTTAATTAGGAACTAATTCTCGGATTAACGCATAAACATAGGTTAATTAACGTAAATCATGTCGTTTTCAAAACTCCGTCATTGTTTTTTGCTGCTTAGTCACATGGGAGGGGGCTGGCCCCCTCTAGACCTCCGCTGTGGGAAACTTCAAACTTCAAGTAAATGATCTCTGCCAATCCTTTCAAGTATGAAGGTTATGGTATATTCGTAGAGCACTTGAGTGGTGGGGGGGAGGTAACGGGGTTGAAACCTGACCTTCGCCCCTTATATATGATTTTTTTCCACCATATAACGTATCACCAAACCTTTGATAATGCAAATTGCAATGTTAAAAAACTTTGCGACCATGTTAAACTTTAAGCCCTCCGAACATAATTGGACCTTAGGTTTATGACTTTACAATGGATTTAAATTCCCACCATATTAATGAAATTCCAATACATTAATATATGCTCCTAGCCATATTTAATATGCCTCCATTGTAATGTTTTAAAATGCCACACTTTTGGGTTTTAATAAAATATGTGGAAATTAAATATATATAAAAGGTTTTCAAATATAATATAAATATATATAAAAATATAATTAATATAATACATAAATACATACATACATACATACATACATACATACATACATACATACATATATATATATATTCCAACCTTAATACATTAAAGATAATTTTCCACATAAAAATCTTCATGAACCCAAATTCAATTTTGGAGGACATTGGGCAATTTTAACCTTCACAAATCAAACTTGCAAATCCCGCAGTGACACTTGTCACAGTCCCATTAGGATAAAACTGAAGAAGATTCTCTGCATGCTGAATGGACTACCATGTCATCAGCTATAGTTGTTATGCAATAATTTTTTAAAAATTTTCCTATTCTGAACGATGATGAATAGACCATAACTCCTTCATCTGAACTCATTTTTTGACAAAACAAGTTGCGTTGGATTCCTTGTGATGAGACGGTCATTTTCATTTTGGTATGGTGCAATTATAGTAACTTTAATTTTTGAGCAAATTTTTTCCCTTGATCTAGATTCCGATCGCACCTTCCCACTGACATTCTTTTAGACCCCAAAAGCTGGTTATCTCATGAGTGCTGAACACTCTTTTGTTTCCCAAGTTCTATCATCTTGATTCTACTTCGAGAAATTTCCATGGCAACCACTTAGTCACTGACATGCCTTGCCTTGCCTTATAAATGGCTTAGCTCTTCAACCACTGTTCTCCTTTTCCTACTGACCCAATCCAACACTTGTTGGTTGCTTGCTGATATAACACTTTTGCTGTACCAAATAGATTCCTTGGTGACTTCCCACTGGGAAACATGTTCCTCCTTTGCATAATGAGTGAAATACAACAATGATTTCCAACATCAGTAATAATAAGAAAAGAAATGACCATTCTTTTACCTCTACGGTTCCAAATTCCACATCTGGAAGAATGCACTCAATATCTCCTTCTCTTCTTGGCATCAACACATAACATTGTCTATAATGGCTGCAAAATTTTCTTGACATCTTGTCACAACAAACAATCGTGCAAGAAAAAACTTGACGACATATGCTCTTGCTCCTTCAAAACAACTAATTTCACATCATGTGAACATCACCATGTACTCTCACATCTTTGTGTACAAACTATCGACCAAACACAAGTCGAAAAAACACTCCTCTTCAAAATACTGACTCTAATGTCAAACATAAGCATGTGAAATAATTTGACAATTATTTTCCCCAAAAAAAAAAAATCACATCTCATGAAACACTTCGTCAACATCTCCTTTTCATCCTTGGAGACAAAATCAACTCTTCCAAGTCTATATGACATGGATGAAACACACAATCGATCAACACAAGTCGACAATCCTGCATGTGCAAATGATCAACAATCTCAATTTGACAACATACATGTTAAACAAAGAAATTTACCAACACATGTCAATTACTCATGCATGTTCAAGCACAATGAAACCATCAAAATTCCACTGTTCATACACACAAACTCTCATGCATGTATAGAATTCTTCAACTCTCTCACAAGTACAATCATAAGTAAAATAACTCCATTCATGTGTACATGTACTTAAATATGAAATGAACAAATTTTTCTACAGTAAAGTGAGTCAACATACTCCACTTTCAATCAACTTCTTAGCGTAAACATGCAACATGCAATGTAAAAGAACAAACCATTTCAGTGGCACTTATTTCAGCTACACTTCATCATGTGAACCATCTTGACCCACATCATTATGGAATCTTCTTTTATATTCTTGTCATTCTCTTTCTCTACCTTCTTCAAATGTCATGGATGACTTGCTGGATACAAATTCCAACACTTGTCTACAAGATGACCTTGCTTATGGCAATGAGTGCAAAACAATTGCATCTTCTTTTCAGCATGGCTTGCTTTTTTCAATGAACCTTTAGATTTATGCCTCATTTTCTATGAAATTTTCCTGTGCATGGCTATCTTCTTCGAACACCTTGAAACACTATGGTTATCCAAACCATAGAAGGAACATAAAAACTTTCTCCAAATCTTATGTGAGAATTTGCCATGTTTATCATAATAAAAAACAACTTGATTAAAAGAAGATTTATACCTAGAACATTCACCTTTGTCGCCTTCTTGAGGAGGTGAATTTGATGAGTTAATAGCTCTATTAGGATACCAACAATGATCCAGGTGGCTTCAGACACCCTTAGGAGACTAAGAGGGTGGATGATAGGTCAAAATTCAAAGTGGTTGTATTTCTCTCAAACCATGTTCAGGTTAAAGTACTCATTGCCCTGATTCCAACGGTGCGAACGAATCTCCAATCCGAGCCTGTATGGAGAAGTTAGAGTGAGTCAAAGTTGGGTAGGGGCCAGGTTTAAGTGTCCCACAAATTCACCGTCAATCGACAGGGGATTTAGCTCCTCAAAATGGGCGAAATTGTGGTTTCGTTAATTTTCCCAAAAACCCCTATTTTAGGAAAATTAGAAAATGACCAACACTATTATAATATATATATATATATATATATATATATATATATATATATATATATATATATAAGGGTGGTGAGCCACCACCCACACCACCACCACATGAACCATACGATTTTTTTTTTTTAAAAAGTGGGTTGGCGGGCCATGACCCCATCGAACCCTATTAGTCATCAATATTTTTTACCTATTGATGATGACTAGTTTTTAAAGCCAGTTTTTCTAGCAGCTAATCTCCAATTTGTAAAATTTTCCAGCTAGAAAACCCCCATAAACATTTTTCCCTCCTACCTTTTAAAATCAGCCCATGATGAGATAAAACCTAATTGTCAAGCCCTATCTAGTCTCAGTCATACAAACTTGTCCATCAGCTCCAAAGAGAATACTCCAAATCTGTCAAAAAAGTCTCTCCTAAGTTAGGTAGTGGTGCTTTAGGCATTCCTCCCTTGGAAAACTATCCTAAAGCCAAAAGAACCTCTGTCTAATATCAACTAGTCATAGATAACCTTCCTATTCTGCAAATAAAGCTTGATACACCCTTAATTCATGCCACTAACAAACCTTGATGTCTTAGCAGTGCGTATGCCACAAGTCAAACTGATATTAGGTGGATTTACAATGTTTCAATGTCTTTTTCAAGAGCATAAGTGCACCAGTGTTCCAGAAGACATTATTAAACTTAACATGAGAAAAAAGTTGCTTCTCATGTGGTTTTGAGCCCGGGATGCAAGTACTGGACAGAGAGGTATTTCATTGAGATCCTGCAAACACAGTCAAAAGGTTAGTGACTTATGAATAACAAGTAATACTCTGCAAATACTGGTCAGGTTGCTTCTGATGTCTAAAGATGCATAAAGGTATTTTAACAGCAGGGTTACATATGTCAGAGAATTTCCCCTCATGGCATATTGTCAATTTGTCACTTTTATTTGTTTAACTATTAACAGGCAGTGAAAGCAAAGATGACACTACTTGAAAGCAGATGAAATGGCATCACTGTGTAAAACCTCCTCCAAGCATGAGCAGAGGGTTGAATGACTGAGAAAACCTCCTCCAAACATGAGTATATGTATACTATGAAGTCATTCAAAAGCGCCCACAAAGATTTAAAAATCAAATATGGGCCTTTGTAATATTAAAAGGTGATTTGTGTTTCGTTATTACCAAAAGCTCTTTCAAAAAGCATTCAAACCCTCACAAGTTAAGTTCAAAAGGTTTTTGGCTTTAAAAGGGTGGAAAGACCGTTTCCAAGTCTCATTTGCAAGATTCAAAAACATAAACAAGCGTTCACAATCGCTCTCCTAGTTGTTCATCGGACAAAGCAAGAAGTTTGAGCAAATTTCGAGTGTTTTCAGGCTTAAAGGCTGCGCGACACACCTGGAAAAGTGCGCGACATGTTTAGAAGAGAAGATACACAGGCCTTCTACTGTGGCGCGGCGTGCCTGTAGCGCCGGTCACCACTGCCCGAAGGTCGACCCGACTGCTTTCCACTGCGCGGCGTTCTTTCCAGAAAACGTGTCGCTCCTCCTTTCACCTTCTAAGAAGCTCTAAAAGCTCCCCAAACGATCAACCAATGCTCGTGATGAATCTTTGAGGTATTTTTCATCACCTCATGGTGAATTTCGATTTTTGAAAGGGGTGGTTTGCTATGTTTTTTCCCCAAGAAGAAATAGTTGTCCTAAAGACACTTCATCACATAAAAACTATGAGATAGTCAGTGTTAAAGAGGCAGAGTTCTTGTCAAGGCTGAAAAACTTTCCTAGGCTTAGGAGATCTCAAATCAATTTGGACAGTAGTTTAAGAAGTGGATTTAAGGGCAGTTTTTCATATAAAGAGCACGAGACCAAAACAGTGATTAAAGGGTGGGGTTTTGGTCCAAAATTAAAGAGTGTTATTGCTATGAATGCCAAAAATTAGTACAGTGTTAGGTGGATGTTTTAACAATCTTAAAGGACCTTAAGAGCTTTAAGAACAGTGATAAACCATACACTAATTGCAAGACAAAAACACAAAGTTGTAGAGGTTTCAAATTGCTGGAAAGTGTCCTAACAGAGTTAATAGAAGATAGCAAACCTTGTCTGCTAAAACTCAGAAGAAAGAGATGTTTGTAAGGTGAAAACAGTGGTCATAGTCTGAATGCTTTGTCACTTCAAAAGTGTCCTCTTTGTATGGTGAAATCGTGAAACCTAGTGCAGCCTCCATTATTCCATAAAACAGAGTATGCTATGAAGATCTTTTAAACCAATTTGAGGGTGTTTTTGTCTACCTTTGTAAGGAAACAGTGAATAGCAAAAGGGTACTGATTGAAAAGAAGGGTGTTCTTATCAAAACAAGATTTTCTTTCTTCACCAATAAACCACAAGCATATATTTTCAGGGTTATTGGCCCAAGCACAGTGATAAGTTGATTTTATTTTATTTTGACAAATACTTGTTGATTGGCATCAAAGAGGACAAACAGTGACTTATAAGGAGGACAGAGGTGTGGTTGAGAAAAGCATTTCAAGGGCCATTTAAGACAGCTTGGTTTTGCAAAGAACATTCAAAGCAAAATGCCTCCCAGGCAAGACAATAGGAGTGGCCTTCACAGGAGGTTTGAGCCTGTTTCAACTGAAGAGGTAAATGCTCATCCATCAATCCTGTTTAACTTCCATGAGGTTGGGTGTCTAGAGTTTTGTCAAAGGGTGCAGGAGGTGAAAAGCTATTCCCCTTTGACACATCTTTGTGCTTTGAGATTTCAAGGGAAACACTTTTAGCTGGCAGGCTTAGATTTCAAGTTCTCTCCTAGGTCCATTTCCAAGGCCACCAAAATCCCTTATGTTGGAGAGAAGTGGTTTAAACAAAGCCACCAAGACTCAGAACAGTACAAACCTTTTCTGAAGCCTGACCATAGAGACACATGTCCATCCATTTTTCCCTTCTCATATCTGTTGACTAGTTATGCCCCCCTCATGAAGATAATCATGAAATACTTCACTTGCGAGGGAAGATTCTCCCGAGTCTATGCTTACCATGTCCGATTGCTCATGCATTTCATAAGAGCCAAATTGTTAAATCTCCCTTTCTTCCTCCATAGAAGTATTGAGAAAATGTCTTCCACTGTTCAGAAAAAACCTCCTTCTCAGCAGACAACCTACCTCTTCCATCATTCCCTCATCAAGGTTATCATTCTTCATCAGCTTGAGAAGAAGGAAATATCTTGGGATAATTTCATTACACATCCAGATTTCGCCACTGTCCCTTCATTTCATACATCTCCTTCACCTTCCACTCACCATCCTTTGCCTTCTTCAAGCAAGCCCATTCCCAAGAAGCTCAAATTTCCCATTGAACAAAAAGAAGAGCATGATGAGGAAGAAGAGCATGAGAAAAACGAGGAAGATGATGATGAGCAGCATGATGATGAACATTAGCGAGATAAGGAAGGGCAGCATGATGAACAGGTGCATCACAGTGAGGAAAGGCAGCCACATGATGATGAACAGCAACAAGATAAGGAAAGGCAGCATGATGAACAAGTGCAGCACAGTGAGGAAAGGCAGCCTCATGAAGAAGAAGGGAAACATGATGAAAAGGTGCAGCACAGTGAGGAGGGAAGCCCTCAAAAATAAATGCAAGAGGATATTCAAGGCATCCATGAAGAAACTCAAGACAGTGGCAAGAATGATGAGGAAAGTAACAAGGGAAAAGAGCCAATAGAGCATGTGCTAGCTGCCTCTCCTAGGCAAGGGGCCGTGTTTTCTTCTCTGAAAGTGGCCAAGCCCTGGACATCAAGGAAAAGGGTGCCTAAAGCTATAAATCTAAATGTTACTAGGGCCCTCCGAAGCAAGGGGAAATTTCCCAAGAAGCCCATTTTCGAATTTCCCAAGAGGAGGAAGATCAAAAGAGCCACCCAAAGCAAGGGGAAGGAGAAAGAAGAAAGCAGCCATGAAAAGGAGAGAGATTTCAACATAATTAAAATCCAAAGTGATGATAGCGACAACGAGGCCTGAATCCTAGAAACTCTCTTGATCAATAGAGAAAGCCAAATTGATGCTTTGAGGACTGATCTAGAGAGGGCTAGAAACTTCAATCACTTTTTGCAAATTCAAAACAAATAGATGAGTGTCCATATGGCGGTATATGAGACACGGGCCATAAAAAACAAAAAAGAGGCCTCCAAGGCGCAAGTGAGATTGGGAGAACTCATGGGTGAGTTCAATGAGAGCGAAGATGAAGATCAGCCTAGGAGAAAGAGGCCAAGAACCATGGGGCTCAAAAGAGCCCTTGAGAAACAAAAGGAAGAAGGAGCTGCCCTTCTCCAATCTACCCCTCTCACTACATTGTTCACCCAAGAGATAGAGAACAATCGAGAAGCATGGCTTGAGAGGGTAAATGATCACTTGGAAAAGAAGTTGGAGAAGGAAAATAGAGATTTGGACCTTCAACAGCAGATGACCAGGCACTATAAGAAGCTCAATCGGTTTGCCCGGCGGAAATTGAAGGCCACACAGGAAAAACTCAAGGAGGCTCAAAAGAGGCGCTCGACACCAAAATTGAAGAAAGACACCTCAAAGCTCAAAATTTTTTCCTCAACTTCACAGCATGTTTCTGAAAACCCTTGAGGGTCATGCTCACCAAAATTGGGGAAATTCAACAAGTTTTGGTTTTTTGTCATTTTTGGGTTTTTGGCTAAAACTCATGGGCATCACCATTTCTGTTTGGGGCATCCTCAAAGGATGAAAATGGTATCATTGGATGCCATAATTTTAGGGGCATATACTCAGCTATTTTCAGATCAATTGAAGATGATTTTCTCCCCCAAAATGGCGTAAGACACTCACTTTTTCCACACTCTGCCCTGTTTATCAGCAAGGTCTATTTTTTTGGGTTTTTACACACAGGTCAGTTTTTGGAGGACTTCTAGTGGTCATTTTGGAGAAAAATAAGCATTTTTAGAAAATAGACATTCAGATATTTCCAACGAGCCATCACGTTCCTTGTTTCGACATCGGGAAGGAATCCAAACGTTGTCGGCAAGTCAGGGGACTTTCTGCTGATGTATTTCTTAAGTATTTTTGTAAAAAATGTACCTTTCAAAAGTGACTTTTCCTCATGTGCGTTTAGCTATTTTTGTGCATGGTTAGTTAGGAAAAGTCAATTTATTTTCCTTTTTTAGAATTTTTGAGATATTTTATTAGATATTTTGTGCCTTGGGCTTTGCAAAGCCTCAAGGACAAAATCAGATATTTTGGATAGGCCAATGAGATTGCAAGTTGAACTAGGAGGTTTTCCCTCATATTGGCCTATATATTCCAAAGGCTTTCATTGTAAACAAGGTTGAACTTGATGAATAGAAGCAATATATGGTTATAAAATCTTGGAAGAAACACTTGTCTCATGCATTGGATAGTTTCTTGAATGTTTTTGGATGATGAAGGAGGTCTGTTGTTGGATTCCTTGACTTGGTAAAATGGTATAGTGTCCCTCTCTGTTTTGCTTCTTAGTTTTCATTCATATTTCCATGTTCTTTCTTGCTATAAGACAATAGAGAATAGATTTGAGACATGCCCTTGGAGGCACCTCAAATTTCCTGTTTCTTTATAGCTTCTATGTTTTCTTCATTCTTAGTCATATCAAAGAATCCTTGATTGCTCTTTGATAACTGAAGAATATTGTTTGCTTATTTCATTTATGGTTTTATGCATGCTAAGTATGATTCACGGTATGCCCTGCTTACTCATGGCTAGTCATAGCTCCACCTCTGAAACTTTTCTTTGATTGTTTGATTGTCATTTGTTGAACCAAGGAGGTCTTGTACTGATCTTGCCCTTTGCCTAAAACTATGCAATCTTGCTTTCAAAGTGCCCAATAGCTTGAAATACTATGCTTAGGCGTTCCTTCATAGTGATTTAAGTTGTTTGTTTGTCTTAAATGTATTTCCCCAAAGTCTGATAGCCATTTCCTAAAGTTAGAGAGTCATATATCTCTATGCATGGCTTGAATGTTTATTTCTATGCATTGATCAGTTTATAGTTACATTTCTCATGATTAATGGTTTGCCCTACCATGTTTATGTCAGCTATTAAACTATTTATGTTTGAAATCCTTTTTTCTTCACAAATTTAATGTCCATCCCACTCCATTTTACCCAAAGATCCATTTTACCTCGAATCAAATCGGCCCTTCAACAACCTTGTATCACCATCTGAAAGATTTCTTGACCTTTTCGACCCCATAGCCCAGTTGATCTGACATCTTTTTACCTATCTTAGTCTTTGATCAGTTCATCCCTCACAAACCTAAAAACCAAAACTAAAAACCTACTTCATAACTAGCCTAAAATCAGAAACACAAGAAGCAAACACACAAATATCCCTTACACAAATAGAGAGAGCCCTCTCTGAGTCCAGGAAGGCTAGGTCCTTGGGCTCCAAAGATTGGTTTGATGTTTACATTGTCATTTGGCCTGAGCCAATCAGCCAAATCACGGACCCTAATAGAACCCCATGGCATAACCCGCACATATCAAATATTTCAACCATGTATTACGGCACATATAAAAAAATATGTGGGCAGGCAAGCCTCCTCCGGTGGACCCGACCCATGCCACGCCACGTCACATATATGAAAAATGCCACCGTTAAAACAAAGGTTTCGACGGGTGTTGAACCCGCTCGACTTAATACCAGCCGGTTCGCTGGTGGAACCACAACTCCGACATATATTACAACATATGCAATCAACACATATTATATGCCATATATATATAATGTTACAACAAAAATCAACCGTTCAAACAAATCGTGCCCCAAATTTTAAATGCGATAGTTATATGTGGTATAAAACAAAAACCAAGAAAAAAAATGGGCAAGTCTTATTCAACGATATGTTAAGTATGGAGCGGGCAGGGTTTGAACCCGACCTGCCTCCACATTAACCACCCAACTTAACCGCTAGGCCAACGACCACAACTTTGATAGCTCCGCCCAAAACATATATAAAACCTCATTCCCGCAGATGCACCCAGGCAGAAGGAGGATCATGGAGTTCGAGGCATAGATTATTTTATTGAAAGTATATGTGGGCACGTAGTTCAAGGCATTGGAACCTTGAGCCAATCAGTGGTCAGTGGAACCATGATTGGAGCCACATTTTCAGAGGGGCCAGAATTGTCTAGTGTCCAAATTGGACAAAATTTATATGGATTTTATACCTCTCGGTGATGGGAAGCTAATGACGATGTTAGTTTCTGCAATAGGGGTCTTGATTTTTTGGCCATTTTCTAGATTGGAATGATGGTGTCAAATTTCAGAGTGTGGACAGTTGATTTCATGCCATTCGACGCCATGAATTCGATGGTGCATTCAGATCCAACAACTGAGCAGCCTATTCTTCAACCAACATCAGAGTTGAGGTATATGCAGTGTTGTTTCCATGTACTTCATTGATTATTGTTGTGAAATGTTTTATGTCATGTCGATTCCTGCTTGATGTATGATGAAGAATATTGATGTTTATGTCATGTGCTATGTATTCATCATGAATGGTAATTTATGTTCTGAGATCCATTTGTTGCCTTGATGACGGGGTACTCTTTGTCACCTTGTGTGAGGTTGTCATGCTGATAGGAGGTTTGTTATGAGTGAGAGTTCCTTGTAGTGGAATGTCTCATGGAGAGACTTTTCCACTCATGTCGTGGGAAAATTTCCTTGTATGACAAGTAAAAAATGTCCATGTACATCATCACATTTTCCATCACTAAATGAAGCGGCCAACACCATAGAGACACCGAGGCCTGAAGACATAGTCCACACTAGAAGAACTCCGTTATTAAACGTCTCACCCTTTGTTGTGTGATTGTTGACATGTTTTCCTCTTAATTATATCTACATATGTGTCCATTAATGCTTTGATAAAATGAAATTCTAATACATCACATAAGTAAAATATCATGGGTAAATCCGGTAGCTGATGGAATGGATCAAACAATGCATTCAATGACTGTAGATATTTCAACATCCTCTTGTTCGCCATTCTCATTAGCTACATGCTTATGAGCACCTTCTTGCAAAGTGGGTGTAAAAATTTTGCATTTCTCATGAAAACAATCTTCACAAGCTTGAGGTAATGATCATGAAATGAAAGTCCTTCTTGGAACACCTTCATGTGCCTCCTTGGCTTTAAATTTTTCTCCATCATGTTGTCCATAACCAAGGCCCAAATACTTAGGCCTTTCCTCAACAATGATTGGCTCAACTGTGCCTTGTGCATGTTTGCCCAATCCTTTACCTTCATAGCCCATAATCATCAATAATTTGGACCCTATTCCTCTAGTGTGTCTTTCAAAAGAACCTACACATTCATTTTGAGAGGAAATTGAAGATAAACTTGAATTTCACACCTCTTTTTCAAGTACATGTTTGGCTAAGGCTTCCTTGGCATCATGGAGTTGAATCTCAATCTCATGCATCCTTGCTAGGTTCTCATTTGAAATATGGAGCTGAGTCTCCATCTCATGAAAATTTTCAAGAAGTCTTTGCTTCTCCTCCTTCATGGCAATCAAATACTTTTGAAGTTTAATGCTCTCCCTCTTATCTTCATACTTCTCTTGCATCCTATCAATCATGATGTAGAGTTTCTAAAACATATCTTTATAAAATATTTTTGTTAAGGAAGATTGAATAGAAGCATCACTTAATGAAGCTTCCATCACACATGAAATGCATACAAAGCTTTTTTGCTGTGATTTGAGACTTCAGATCTTAATTTTGACCTTCTACTTCACACATAAACTTGGCAAACTGTTAAATTCTTCTTGCACAAATTCAACAACCAATAGCTATAGAAGAATTAACTATCCTTGGCTAAAATGAGCCAAAATTTTTCTCTGATACACACTTGATATGAATATGGGAAAATTTTTTATTGCTATGCAAGCTCCCTCATCAGTATTGAAAATGTGTTTAAGGATCGTCTCATGTTAACCACTTGTAAATGGGTTTATGTGTGTAGTTTCATGTGTCTTTGATGATCAAATTATGAGTTAATTAGATTTTTAAATCTCACATACAAAAAATGAAATGTAGAAATATAACTCAAAACAATCACATAACAAAATGGATGATGATGGAGTTTACCCCTCCTAGGCTACATCTCCATGGACCTACTTTAACTAGCTAGGCCATCTTGGGATTATGAGTAAAATGTCTGATTACAGGAACTAGTATTGCTCCAATGTATTTTTTGACTACACCATTAGCTTCAGAACACTCAAATACCCCAAAAATGACTATTCAATCTCTGAATTTGGTTACTAGCTCCTTTAGGCTTGACCTCCCATCTTAGTGGCCATGGGCTTGTTTAATATAAAAAATGAAAAAATCACCTTCAGATGTGCTCCAACGCCTCTGAAAAGTATACCACTGTGTTTAGAGCATCAAATACATCGAAAATTGACTATTCATTCACTCCATTTGGTCTTTAGCTGATCTGGGCATGGCCTTCCCACTTGGTGGCCCTAGGCTTCAAAATTCTTCAAGTGACCAAAAACATGTGTATATTTGCTCCATTTCCTCTGAAATTTGTTCTAATGGATTTAGAGCATGACAATATGCTGGGAATGACTATTCCTGAGCCAAAATTGGTTGAAAATTGACTCAGTTATGGAAACATTTTTTTTTCCCTAATTTCTCCTCCAAATCTGGAGAAAACTCTAGACAACTCCGACAAATTCGGTGGAATCTACCAAAAATCAAATTTTCGCTAAATGCGTCCCTAATTAGTAGGAGGATTAATTAGTGTTAATCATGGTTAACTGCAAATAAGAAGGGATTAATTGTGCACTTATCCATATGGAATAAACTTGTTTAATTAGGAACTAATTCTTAGATTAACGCATAAACATGGGTTAATTAATGTAAATCCCACCATTTTCAAAACTCCGCCCTTGGTTTCGCTGCTCGGTCACATGGGAGGGGGCTGATCCGTGGGGTTGGGCCCCTGCGGACCTCTGCTATGGGAAATTTCAAACTTCAATTAAATGTTCTCCGCCAATCATTTCAAGTTCGAAAGTTATGGTATTTTGGGAGAGCGCTTGAGTGGTAGGGGGTAGGTCATGGGGTCGAACCTCGACCTCCGCCCCATATATATGGTTATATATATAAATATAATTCATATAATATATGATATTTTAAAATAATTATATATATATATATATATATATATATATATATATATATATATATATATATATATATATATATATATATATATATATATATATATATATATATATATATATATATATATATATATATATATATTCCAACCTTAATACATTAAAGATAATTTTCCACATAAAAGTTATCATGAACTCAAATTCAATTTTGGAGGACATTGGGAAATTTTTACCTTCACAAACCAAGCTGGTGAATCTAGCAGTGACACATGTCACAGTCCCATTAGACTAAAACTGAAGAATATTCTCTGCATGCTGACTAGACTGCCATGTCATCAGCTGTACCTGTTCTGCAATTTTTAAAAAAAAGTTTGCTTGATCTCAACGACGATTAGCAGACCATAACTCCTTCATCCGAACTCGGTTTTCGACGAAACAAGTTGCGATGGATTCCTTGTGACGGGCCAGTCGTCTTCGTTCTAGTTTGGTGAAATTCTGAGCACTTTAATTTTTGAGCAAATTTTTTCCCCTGATCCAGATTCTGATCACCTTTCATGTGTGCCAAAAAAAAAATACATATGTAGATCAACTTTGTATCATGAGCCATTGGTTTTAGAAATATATTCCGAAATCTTAAAAATTGAAACAATATACATAGGTGATGAAAATAAACCTCGAGTCAATGATGCCAATGTAGAACAAATAATTCTATATAGTGATGTAGGCCATAAAAACTAAAGTTAATCATTCATACTGCAACTAGTGGGACCCCACCTACTTCTACTTAAGAATAACACATGGATATTGAGCTTTGCAATACTTTACAATATTTAACACAAATGAGATATATATGGGTCAACACCATCCACATAAAAAACCTTCTCACTCATAAAATCATAGTTAGTAAGGTGGTATTAACTTGTAGTTTGTTAATAGTAGCATAGAAAAATTTAGCTTCCCTAGAGTTTACTCCCTCACACATTATATTGAAATCTTTCGTTGTACATATTTATAAATCCTATGAAATAATTTATGGTATTTTCATTGAATTAGGAGGAAAAACTATTAATATTAAAATTGACATAGAAGTAGTGGATGATTGAATTATATTAGAACATGCTACTTAAGATAAATTAAACCTATGTGATGGAAATGTTGTTTGTCCCACCAAGTGGTGGAATTTTCACATGATGGCAAGATTGTTACAATTGATCAACTAGAGTTTTGTTATCCACAACCTTTCAACCAAAAAAACATTTTACCTCTAGTAGATGGATAGAATACACCCAATTATGTTGAAATGGGGCCTAGTATTTTAAGGATTAATATTTATTAGGAATATTCAAAGATATACCTTGTTGATCAATTAAGTTGCAATCTTACCAATGTACATGATTTCAAACTCTCACTGTTAGACATTGAAATTATGATTCTTGGAAACATGTACACAGTTGGATATGGTAGAGGGGAATTCAAGTGTGGTACTAACATCCTATAGTGAAATTTATCATGTCATTTCACACATATTCATTGTTTCAAAGTATATTCTATTTCTCAGCCTTCTTTGGAGTCGTCGTTTCTCAATGATGAGTAAATTGTGAAAACACCATGTAAACTCAATTCATCTTGGGACTATTTACATCCTATAGGTTCTTTATATTTAGTTAGCCTTAGTTCCATGTCATATTAGTATACTATTGACACTAAGGATTTCATCCATGCAAAAAGTTTAGAATGGATTATAAAATATCATTTGAGCTTTGGATTCCTTTGAAGACAGAAATTTGTGCAACATATTGAAGACCATCAAAATTGATATCTCTTGTAAACCTGGTATTGTTGAAAACATATGTATTGGATCTAATTTCTCTCTAGATGAAAGTCACGCTTAAAAAAATTGTTTTCAAGAATGTTGTGATGTTTTTTCGTCACCATACAAAAAATGTCTAGAAAGGACACAATTATAACCAAACATCAATAAATACATGGCTCAAGAATACTAAAGAAAATGACTAATTAGATGAAATTGAAAAGTTGGTAAACGTCAAATTTACTTATATAATTTCTTACATCACATATATTTCAAATCCAATTTTGATCCCTTAAAAGAATTAACATATCATCTTATGCACATATTTTCATGATTTAAACAAAGCTCGTGCTATAAATAATTTTCCTACACCTTTTATCAGCCAAATTGTAGATGTTTATGTTGGACATTAAATTTTCTCTTTTATGGATGAATTTTTGGGATGTAACCAAATCTAGATTTGTGTATAGAGTAACCAAATGACATTCAATTATCTTTAAGAAATCTTTAAATATATAGTTATCCCATTTAATTTAAAAAATATTGTAGTTAATTTTTAGTGGGTGATGTCACATGTGTGTTTTATAATATGGTGGGCACAATTGTGACATACTTGGACAATTTGACCATTGAGTGAAAACAAAGAAACGAAACAAATACTTACATGATTTATGGGACATTTTTCAATGTGTAAGTAAGCCAGCATAACACGAGGCTCAACCATTCAAAATCTGACTTTTATATTTGCTCAACCATTCAAAATTAACTTTTATATTAACAAAAACATTTGTTAAGTTTGAACGATTTTATAAATCACACATGTTTAAATTCTTTAAAATTCCAAGTCATTTTGCAATTAAAATCCATTCATGCACACAAGAAAATGCAAATTTCCTTGCACATTTTTTCTTGGTTATGCTGCCATACTCCATAGTTTTTGCAAATTTTTACAAGAACATAATCTTTTTAGGATAGTATATTTGATTATGTTGTTTGAACCTTTCCAGCACAAATAGTTAACATAGATAAATAACATACTTTCTAGAGCCATTTTAGAGTAGAATTGAACTACTCAAGGCCTTTGTTATTAAATATTTCTTTGACCAATTAAAATAGTTGGTAATTCCAACTCCATATTTCACATGTTACTTACGGTAAATGTTATAATGAAAAATTTGTAAAATAAAATATTTTTTTAATGTAATTAATTAAAATATGATTTTATATTCATAAAAATATATTTTATTAAATAATTAAATATTAAATAATAAAATTGTGTAGTAATTAAATATTAATACATATGTTGAGATTACATTTTAGTATGAGTGTAATGTGTAATTTTTTATATGCATAATTTTTAATTATAAAATTTAAAATTAAAATCAAAATAAAATATTTTTTAAACTAAAAATAATGTTACATAAAATAAATAAATAACTATATATATATTTGGTTGGTTTAAATTTTCTATACTTAAATTAAAATTAAAATAAAATATTTTTAAATTAAAAAACAATGTTGCATAAAATAAAAATAAAAAATGAATATACATATTTGGTTAGTTTTAACTAAAACTATTATGATGATGATGATGGTTACTGTATGTTAAGACCAATGCAGTCTATCAGACCTTAAGAGAGGAGAAAGAATCTAATTTTGATTCTTCAAAATCTTGTTTCTATGGTCAAAGAGAAGGGAAATAAGTGCCCCAAGATCGCTATAGGTGGGTTGACTTAATAGGTCAAGAAGATTGGAAGTGTGGCAGAAGGTAGGGAATTGAGAGCGAAAGTGAGTAAGTCGGGAAATCTAAAATGAAGTGCTTTTCATTTTCCACCTGCTTAGAATCACAAATATGATAGATTCTACTGTTCCAAGGGATCTTGGGAATAGACAACCGCCCGTTATCAATCCAAACCTCATGAGAATTAGTTATTATCTTAGCGATGTTCATTTTTTTCTTATTTATTGACAACACAAAGAGATAATTATGATTATCAAGAGTGGGGTTGATCACTTCCTTATAGTATCTTAGCTTCCTTTTACCCTCTAGCTCATGATCCTCCCACAACTTCTCCTTAAACATGGAGGTAATAGTATTTTTGATATTATCTTTGCTCTCCATACTGAGCTCCTCCTTAATTCCCCAATGGTTGAGCCAGGATTGGGCATCCTTATGCCACCCACGCTTGAGGTGAAGGTAAGGGTTTTGACTACGTTTAGAAGCAATTTTAGGGAGCCTTTTTGATTCCATGTTGTCAAGCTTCTTCTTATACATTAGATATCTAAACATAGCCGTAATTTCAATGAGGGAAAAACAAGATTCGATCAAGAGGATAGGATAATTGCTTTTGAATCATCTCAATCTTCCTCCATGACTCTCTGGATATACTACAACCCCAAACTTCACATCTGTATAAGACAACAAGGGTGAAAAGGGTCTCAAAGAGGAACCTTTTTTTACTCCAAATGTAAATATCGACTAACTTACAATTGTTTTCAAGCTCATAATAACCTTTCCAGCCCCCAATAATCCTTTTTTCGATGCTATAATTCCAGTTGAGATGACGAGGGAAGTTAATGCCCAAATACTTATAAGAATAAATCTACTCTAGGAATTGGTTATTATACATGAAAATACCATGGGTGATATTTTTTGATTTAATGATCGTGACTTTAGTCTTGTCGGTATTAAATGTCATACCCATATTGGAGTAGTAGTCATGAAGAATCTAGAGCTGTTTGTCAAGGTCATCATGGCTTTTTTCAAGAAGAACGATATCATCAACATAGAGGAGAAGAGTAACGAGAACACAAACAAGCTCAGTGCCCTTGTACCCCGTAGATTCCAGACACTCCTCTAGCTTATCGATGTATATGCCAAAAAAGATAAGGGGTAGGGGACACCCTTGCTCATCAATTGTAGAGACCTATTTTTTTAATATCAAGTTTATATATATAGAAAGAGAAAAAGTATATATATATATATATATATATATATATATATATGAGAACCATAATACAAATTTTTAGTTTTAAAGGAGAAAAATTAATTGAAAGTAAAAATAAGTAATAAAAAGTAGTTCATCTAGTTTTAATATGAAATTAATGTGTGGAAATAATAATAAAATTCAATGTCGGTCAAAAATGAAATATTTCAATATATACAATTAAGTAATATTGATGTGTATTTAAAAATATATTATAAAAAATACTTTAACGAGATCATGTAATCCATAAATAAAGTATTTCGATATCCATGCTAAATAGAATATTTCAAATGTGAATTATGTATATACCAGCCTAGATTCATCTTAACTTCGTATCTATCAAGCACTGAGAGGGATCAATTTTCTTGAGGTGCAAACCAATTTTTCGAATGAAAAAATTGAAGAAATGTTTGCACCTTGAGAGATTTGATCCCTCTAAGAGCTTTATATATCCAAATTTAAGATGGATCTAAGCTGGTTTAATTATTAATTATTAATAATTATAACTAATAATTTATTTTATTTTATTTTATTTTTATAAAATTTGACCCAGTCTACCCAAAAATTTCATTATCAACCATTAGGGAATTAAGGAGGAGCTTAGTATGGAAAGCAAAGATAATATCAACAATACTATTGCCTCCAAGTTTAAGGACAAGCTATGGGAGGATCAGGAACTAGAGGGCAAAAGGAAGCTAAGATACTATAAGGAAGTGATCAACCCCACCCTTGATAATCATAGTTATCTCTCTGTGTTGTCAATCGATAAGAAAAAATGAACATCGCTAAGATAAGAACTAATTCCCATGATCTTCGGAGTAAGATCGGGCGGAGGTCTATTCCCAAGATGCCTTGGAACGATAGAATCTGTCAGATTTGCGATTCTAAGCAGGTGGAAGATGAAAAAAACTTCCTTTTAGATTGCCTGACACTTACTCACATCCGCTCCCAATTCTAGACCATCTGCCACACTTCCAATATTCTTGAGCTATTAAGCCAACCCACCTATAGCGATCTTGGAGCACTTATTTCCCTTCTCTTTGACCATAGAAACAAGATTTTGAAGAATCAAACTTAGATTCTTTCTCCTCTCTTAAGGTTTGATAGACTACATTGGGCGAATGGTAACCATCATCATCATATATATATATATATATATATATATATATATATATATATATATATATATATATATATATATATATATATATATATATATATATAAAGAGATGGTTTTTGGGCATGAGGAGTCATTGTTAGTAATATCTATGGTAAAGGCGGGGTGAATATCCATGGTTAAAAATCTTTTTATATTGTAAGTATTAAGTTTTTATGTGCTTATTAATGAAATTTAAATGTAGTTACAAAGTTATTATTTTAATTTATATGGTAAAATGGATTGTAATTTATGGCTATTATTTATAACTTATACATCTTAGTTTGATAGAGGGTTTAGATATATATCAAAAGTAATTATAATATTTTTTCTTTTAGATTTAATGAAAAAAATATTATAAATTAAATTCAAATAAAATATTAATAAAATATTTTTATTGTGAAATGAGAGATGATTTGAGGATATGTGGTATTGATGAACCATGGTATTGTAAAAAATCCTATTTATAACTAATAATATCTATGGTAAGTTTATTGTAAGTATTATTCATGGTTAAAAATATTGTTATATAGTAAGTTTATTGTAAGTATTAAAGTTTTTATGTGCTTATTAATTAAATTTAAATATGGTTACAAATTCATTACAAAATTACAATATAAAAAATTGAATTTTATTATTTTTATTATTTTTAATTTTTTTAGGGATACTACAACATCTCTCTAGTATTGTATATCACTTTTAATTTTAACCTTTTATTAAATGTTTACAAATCTTTTACATTTTATAAATTCAACATATTAATCCAACATGTAAAAATGTTTACAGACTTTCTTACATTACACCTACACATCTACCCTATACTGAGATGTAGAGCACCTTTGGGCACAATTATATATGATTTTTAAAAAAATTGTCAAAGGTGGCTCCCATCTTCAACCCCTCCCCACCACATTTGAACCTAATTTGAACCTCATTTGAACCTATGACATGGTGGGGACTAAAACCCAAGTGTATATATTACATAAAGCAATTGAAAAAATATATTTTTATTTTTAAAACATTTCAAGTAGGCTCACTATTTTTTATTTTTATTTTTCAAGATCAATTTTCAATCCAGTAAAAATATTTGCTGGTAAGTACTCAATTTTTTTTTTCAAGGGGTTGAATATATATATCAAGGGCTAAGAGGGTTTATATTTCTTAAAATGCAAATCTTTTCAGTTTCACACTCTAAAAGAATTTGTGCCTCAAGAGATTTAATCCCTCTTAGTGTTTGCTAAATTTTTGATTAAAATGGATCTATATTAATTAAATCTTTTACCATCTATATCTATATATAACTTTATTTACCTCACATAAATCATTTATACATAACTTTATTTCACCCATCTAAATCTTTAGATAGAAAATGCCAAATCCCATAAATATTATTAGTCCAACCATCAAAAGTAAATAGTTTAGTAATTTTATTTGTTCACACATGAGTCAGCTCTACAAATACCACCTTTCACACTTAGTTGCTTTTCGGCACAACACCTTCCAAATACATAATATATTAATAAAAAAAAAATACTTTAATGCAATCATGTAATCCATAAATAAAGTAGACTAAACCCCAAATGTATATATTATATAAAACACTTGAAAACATAAACTCTTATTGAAAATATTTCAAGTAGTCTCACTATTTTTTTTATTTTTCAAATGTTTAAACATATAGTCTACATAATCCAAGTACCCAAAAATATTTTGAAGGTGTTGAATATATATATATATATATATATATATATATATATATATCCCAAGGGTTTTGGGCTTAGGCCTAGGATCTCTTAAAATGCAAACTTTGTTAGTTTTGCCCTTTAAAAATGTTTGTGTCTCAAGAAATTTGATCCCTTTTCATATTTGCTAAATTTATGATTAAGATGAATCTATATTGATCAATTTTTTTCCTTTTAATTTTTTTTTTCCATTTATATCTATATATAAAACCTTATTTTACTTCACCTAAATCATTTATACATAACTTTATTTCAAACATCTAAATCTTTAGATAAAAAATGCCGAAGTCCCTTAATTTACATTAGTCCAACCATCATCAAAGGTAAAGACTCTAAGTCCAACCATCAAAGGTAAAGAGTTTAGTAATTTTATTTTTCGACAAAGAGTCAACTCTACAAATACCACCTTTCACACTTAGTTGCCATGTGTACAACATCTTCCAAATACATTCCTTCCTCCAAGTGGAATAAAAGTTTTACTTCAGGATTAAATCGATGTGTTAAGGATATATGTATCGGTTTTGAAGATTAAAGCTCATCAACATCCTCTCAAATACAATTTACTTCAAAAAATTTACTTATTTAAGGATCAAATCGATGTGTTAAGGATCTATGCAAAAAAAAGGTTTTGAAGATTAAGCCTCATCAACTTACTTATTCAGTGTCGATAATCTAGCATAAAAATTTTGTGACCTGACTTTCACCAAACTTTCCATTTCCATTGGGAGAAACCGTGGCAATAACCATGAAAAGATCCTCAACAACTTGACTATTAAGGGTGATCCCAAGACTTTCAGGCAACATGCAGATCATGAAGGATGATCCCTAGACTTTCAGGCACGATATTCTTTGAATACAAACCTTTTGCAAAGTGCCAACGTCAGTTTTTGGTTTTATTTGCAATAACAGCAACTTCCACCACTGCTGCAGCGAATCACAGGGGTAAAGCAATAGTGCGCACCAGGGGAGAAGCTTGCAATTATAGGCTTATGAATGGGTCATATGATGGCCTTTCCTTTCATATGATTTTTTCTATCATTTGTCAGAAGCAAATCTCACTTTAAGGACAATTCTCATATTCCTTAAAACATGAATATGGATACGAGGACAAAGTCAGAGGCTAAAGAATAGAAAACACATATATTTTAAATAGATGATGATATCCATTCAGTTTTGTACGTGCTCAGCTAACCAGTGTGAAGCCCTGACATTGACCAGCCTGCACACCATGTGAAACCCAAAACCAAAGCCACATCAACCTCTGGGTTATGGAAGTTTTCATATAAATAAGGTCTCTGGGTATCTCAAACATATCCATTGCTGTATAACCAACTGAAGAATTTCAGAGAGATCTAAGATTTTGATGTGATTTCTCGACATGGAGAGAATCTCTAACATGGCAATTGTTCTGAGAACGAGCTTTGTTTTCATGTTGATTTCTGTAGTTGCAAGCACGAAAACATGCCTTAGTGGAACATTAAAGCCTGATTACTATTCATGGACTTGTCCAGAGGCTGAAGCAATTATTTTTGCTGGAGTTGAAAAGGCTGTGATTAAGGAGGCACGCATGGCTGCCTCTCTCCTTCGTCTGCATTTTCATGACTGCTTTGTTAATGTCAGTGACTCAAACTATATCGTTGTCATTGCTTCTTCTATGCAGAGTTGAATTGATTTTCTTACAAAATATTCACCATGTGTTTATCTAACATTTTTGGTAACCATCAATTTGGATTTCTAGTGATAGTCAGCAGATATAGATTTGATCTAGGGTTTAGTGTATATCATTTCAATGAAATATGAATAGTTATGATTTAAAAAAAAACCTAACCCATTGACATTAGTCAGTATATTTAAATTTGATCATTTCAATTACGTTTTGGGTAACCATTAAACTGGATTTAGAGTCATAATCAGAAGATTTGATCCAGCGTTAAATGTAAATCACTTCAATGAATTAGGATAATTATGGTTTAAATAAAAGAAAAAAATTGAGATGATTGCTGTGCATTTTCATGTATGGTTGACTTTTTAGATTATTTGCTTTTCATGTATGGTTGACTTTTTATTGCAATGAGAGAGACTATAAGAAGTTTGCATTTGAATTTGTTTCTTCAAGGTTTATATAAGTCGGATTTAGTGATAATCCTTAGTGTATAAATGAAGTACCGATATTTATGATATAAAAAAAACTACCGATATTTATGATATAAAAAAAACTAACACATTGAAATTAGGTAGTATATTTAAATTTGATCACTTCAATTAATGTTTTTTTGTGTAATTATTTAACTAACTTTAGAATGATAGTCAGAAGATTAATTTCAATAATTATGATTAAAAAAAAACTAACACACATTGAGATTATTTGCGGTGCTTTTTTTGTCTGGTTGACTTGTGAGATTATTTGCTTTTTCATATATGGTTGCTTTTTTGTGTATGGTTTTGACATCTGATAATATTTGCGTTTTCAATATCTGGTTGCTTTTTTTGTGTATGGTTTTGACTTGTGATATTCTTTGCTTTTTAATATATGGTTGACAGAGTCTATAAAAGGTTGGCATTTGAAGTTTGTTTCTTTAACGTTTATATAAATCCGCTGAAATTTAATAACCATATACTTCTTGGTAAGCATGATGTTGGGTTTCCTTCATATATGAAGTTTTTTTAAAAATCATGCATTTTTTTTTCATTGATATATGGGGTTTCTCACCTGTATTTATATCTGAGTTTCTCACCTGCATTTATATCCAAGGAGTTTCATCAACATAGAGTTTGCTGGTTTTTTATTTCTTAGTTAAAGTTCTGGGTAACATCATACTGGACTTGATGTTTGATATTTAAGAAATTATACTTCATAAAATTGTTATGGATATTTAATGAAGAAATGGAAGCTATTTGCAGGGCTGTGATGCCTCTGTGCTGCTGGATGACACGGTGACTTTTGTGGGAGAGAAGACAGCAGTTCCTAACCTCAATTCTCTCCGTGGTTTTGAAGTTATAGATGCCATAAAAAAAGAACTTGAATTTGCATGCCCTGGAACTGTTTCCTGTGCTGACATCCTTGCAATGGCAGCCCGGGACTCAGTCGTTCTGGTAAAATATTGTTGCAATTTTTCTATTTTCTTTATGATTTAAAATATCATTTTTCTAATTCATAGTTTTATGAAGATACTATAGTAACACCAGAGATTGTCTTTTTTCCTGTTCTTCAATATGACCAGACAGGAGGAGCATCATGGGAAGTGCAGTTGGGAAGAAGAGACAGCCTAACAGCAAGCAAAACAGCAGCAAATAACAACATTCCTGCCCCCACATCAAATGTTGCAACCCTCAACTCCAAGTTTCAGAATGTAGGCCTCACTGAACAAGACATGGTCACACTCTCAGGTCCATCCATCATGCATTCACTCTGTGTTTTATCTAATCTATTTATAACAATACATAGGACAGAAGATATAATTATATATCAACACTTCATCATT
This sequence comes from Pinus albicaulis, assembly GCA_034641835.2. Classification (NCBI taxonomy): domain Eukaryota; kingdom Viridiplantae; phylum Streptophyta; class Pinopsida; order Pinales; family Pinaceae; genus Pinus; species Pinus albicaulis. Next base: position 100,733,638 of record CM076578.1, on the reverse strand, counting down.
AAAAAGAAATCTACCCATAAATTTATGGGTGTTAAAAAAATTCGTATTTGTAAATTTATATTAGTTTTTATCCTGGATGTTATTTTGATAGCATCAGTTTGTTTTGTAAAATTGTTACTTTGAATTATAGAAATACTTTATAACATAACTATCACTAATTGAGTTTCCCATAAACTTTTGTAACACACAATTTTTGATATCAAGTAATTGATATGTTTTGCAGGAGCCCATACCATAGGAAAGGCGCGTTGTGCAACATTCAACTCTAGGCTCACAGGACAACCGGATCCCACTCTGCAGAGAGAGTTCTTGACATCGCTCCAACAACTCTGCTTTCAAGGGTTAGCCAGTAATAACAACACCGTAACTTCATTAGATGTGGAGACTCCTGTCATTTTTGACAACCAATACTATCAAAACCTGCCTTCTGGTGAAGGGCTACTGAATTCGGACCAGGTGCTCTATTCCACTGGAGGAACGACAAGGGAGTTGGTGGAATTTTACATGCAGAACCAGGAGGCATTCTTCGAGAACTTCAAAACCTCCATGATCAAAATGGGAAACATCCAACCCCTCACTGGCACAAATGGGGAGATTCGTCGCAATTGTCGATTTGTTAATTCATTAGGATGAAGTCTACACATATAGTAAGCCATATATATAATAAATTTATATATAGCACTATATATTAGTGTGTCTTTAGCTAAAAATTATGTTGTATATTAGAGTGTCTTTAGGTAAAAACTATGTTGAGAATATTGCATGTGTGGTGAATGTATTCCAGTGTTATGTTGTATTCATGGACGTATATTATTATGTAGCTCAAGATAGGATTGCTATGGGACATAGCATAATGTATCATCCCACCTGGATGTAAGGTTGAATATTGAATAGTTCGTTGTGTGGAATGCATATAAAAATGTAATGGAGATATACCATAATGTATCATCTCGCTCGGATGAAAGGTTGCCATATTGAATTGGTTGTTCTATGGAATGCGTATCAGAATGTGATGTCTCATCTCAGATCTATGTAACCTTGAATGTAGAATAATTTATAACTTTGTCGTGTGAAAAGAATAGAAGAATGTAGTGTATGCCATTCATGTTTTTTTCCTGCATTTCTCTTAATATTTGCTTGGTGGTGGTGGTTTATTTCGATACACAGCTGAAGTGAACAAGTAAGGGCCAAAAGAAAGTCCTACTCTGTAAAGCAATGTGATTACCTCGCAATAACAAAATGCCACTCATCTAGACATAAAAAATAAGATAATAGAACCTTTGTGCAAATTTTCATTTAGAAAATCACAAATTTTAGACATATCCCTCCTCTTGTCGTCCAAAAGTATTCCTAAAAAGATTTTCTGGTCTTTCTATTTTTTTTTAATCTATGTTTTGATTCTCACATTTTCCAAAAAGGTTGTACTTAGTTAATGTTATCATAAATTAGTACAAATGTTATCATAAATTAGTGAGATGAACTTGCCCATAAGCTTATTCCTAAAAATATTTTCTGTCTACTTTAATTTCCAATTTTTAATGTATGTTTTGATTCTCACATTTCCAAAAAAAATGAGATAAACTTTCCTATAAACCTCTTATATTTATTGGATACTTATTTTATTGGTCAAAGGAGGATGATATGAGTAAAAAGAACATGATCTAGGCATGTGGGAGATTCCCTTTAGAACTCTTGTAGACTTATCTTTTATGGAATTATAGCCCCCAAATATTACTATTCTCCTAGGAGTGATGTATTTTTATTAAATTAATATGTATATATATTATGATGCTAGTCTCTCCAACTCTTACTTTTAATTAGTATAGGCTCTTTTACCCAAATCATAGTTCCTCACTCACCTAAATAATATTAGCATACTTACATTACAAATTATGGAGATAAAAATCTGGATGTTACAAAAAAGGGTCTTAGGTATTTGTGAGTTATATAAAGAGTGTGGTTCTCTAAAGCATCATTCTGATAGCATATATATATATATATATATATATATATATATATATATATATATATATATATATACATATATATATATATATATATATATATATATATATATATATATATATATATATATGGATTTTGATTAGGTAAGGGATGTAGATAAAAGGAAATTTATAAGTAGATACATGTTTTAATTGTTTGGTGGAGCAATGAGTTTGATGAGCAAGTGATAAGCTTTAGTCACTTTGTTCACTAGAGGCCATGTCTATGGTCGATACTCATTCATATAAGGAGGTTATTTTGATCATGAAACTATGTTCATAAGTAGCATTCAGTGTGAAAGGAAACATAAGTGTGGAATACAATTTCTACATCTATAAAATAATAATGTGAAAAAATGAAAAACATAATAGCTGTAAAAAATATGAATAAACAATAAACCATTAACAACATGATATTTTAGGGAAAAACCTTATAGGGGAAAAGCTCAATGCTCTAAAGCACACTGAATGTATCATTCAACTAGTAAATGGTTACAATAAAGAGTCTTGGGCTCTCGACAAGGGTATTTAGTTGTAGCATGATTATGGAGAATTTTCAATAGGATAAGTGTGAGATAAAACAAACTTTCTATTTTCCTCCTACCCTAACATTAAATAAAAAATCATATAAATAAACCATAAGCCATTTATGGTTTTCTATTTATTCTTGCTAGAAATCAGTAGTTGTATGTTTTAACCTTGTACAAAAATTATTTGCAAACAAATTCTTAAAAACTAAAAATATACAATGAGGAGAACAAAAAATATATAAATATATTTTTCTCACGGAACCCAAAATCAGGAAAATTGGATTGATTTTTCATTATATTGTTTTTAATGTTACACTACTTATATACATGCCAAAGAATTCATAAACCCCCAATCCATAAACCCTGGAGTAGAACATAATTGTAGTTCAGTTGAACGGATCTACAAAATATCATGGGCAAAACCATCACATGTAAAACCATGGGTGGGTCACCCCCCCCCCCGTTTTTTTTTTTTTTTTTAGGATTGCAGAAAACCCCATGCAGGGGGGGTTTCCACCTCCCTTGCCACCCCCCTTCTATGTCCTACGCAATGTAACAACACATGGAACTAGTTATGAAAAGAATATAACACATACCCAACATTCTCCCACTTGTTTTCTTTGCACACAGGGGGCCAAAAGAGTTCACATTCATCGGTCCAAATGCCACAACACCCACTGTTTATCTACACCAAGAAAAAATATTAGTGCTCACATACTTTGTCAATGCATTTACAACATTTTTCAAAGTGTCTACCTTTACTAGCAACACCTTTTTGTCTTAACCATATCCCTCATAAAGTGATATTGAACATCAACATGATTTTTCTTCAAATGATAAAAAAGTTTCTTTGCCAAGAAAATTGCACATTGGATGTCTCAATATATCCTTGTAGCTCATTGTACGAACCCCATACCTAAACATAATTTCTGTAACAAAACATATTCCTTGCTTGCATGGGTCACTACCATGTGTTCAACCTCTATAGTGGAAATTGCCACTACATACTGTCTCTTGCTCATCCAACTAAATTCTCCTCTAAATAGGTTAAGCACAAACCCACTTATAGATATTATCTGATCTAGATTTCAAACTTAGTCTACATCAACAAAGCCATGCATGTCCAACACTTTTTCCAATATCAACCTTCCTTGGTAGCACAAAACATAATCATTAGTTCCATGTAGATACTTGAAAACCCGCTTCACTTTTGTGCAATACTCCTTCCCTAGTTCTGACATAAACCTGCTCAGTATTCCCACTGCATGTGCAATGTCTGGTCTCATATAGAACATTATACGTCAAAGTACCAACTACACTCACATATGGAAAGTGGGGCATGTCCTCTTCCTCTTCTTGTGTCTTGGGACATAGTTTTGTAGATAAATTTAAACACCTACAAGAATATAGACCTTCACTGGTTTATTATCCTTCGTATTAAACCTCTGCAATATTGCCTCAACATACTTCCTCTAGTTTAACAAGAGCTTCCTATTTTCCCAATCTTGTTTAATTTCCATGCCCAAAATGAAGTTTTCAGCACCAAGATCCTTCATGTTGAATTTATAGGACAATTAGGTCTTCATATTCTGGATAATTTCTCTTTCATTTCCAATTAGTAACATCATCCACAAAGAATACCAATAAATAACATGATCACCATTTAATTCAAAATACACACTGTGATTCACTTACTCCTTGTGAAGCCAAGTCCTTGCGTATATATATCAAGTTTTTGATACCACATCCTTGGTGAATGTTTTAACCCATACAAAGAATTTTTAACTTGCATATTGGTTCTTTCTTACTCTTCACTACAAATCATTATGGTTAATTCATGTATATATCTTATTTTAGATCCCATGTAGAAATGCTCTCTTCACATCCATCCGTTCTACTTAAAAATAAAAAACAATATCAACAGATAAAAGTAATCTAATAGAACCTAACTTGGAAATAAGAGAAAAAATATCACCAAAATTAATTCTTGACTCCTGAGAATAACATTTTTCTACTAACCAAGATTTGTGTTTCTCCACTTTTCCTTCTCTATTCATCTTCTTCTTAAACACCCATTTGCTTCCATTGGGTTTTCTTCTAACTAATAATTCCATGAGATCCCAAGCCTCATTCTTGTCCAAGGTTGCCATTTATTCAACCATGACCTTCTTCTAGAGTTTTCCATCCTCTGAATCCACTGTGTCCCTAATATTTCTAGGATCACCATCAGTAAAAAATAAAGAAAAAAATGAACAGAAATCTAAGATGGAGTATACCTCTCTAGTTGCCTTCTTTCCCAAATTGATCTCCTCAAAACTAGAGTGTGTGGTTCTTCTTATTCTAATTCTTATTTTTCTATGGAGTCCAATTATTCATCCTTAAGTTCAAATTATATCTTCTATGGTTCCTTTTCCCTTGGCATGTCTTCTTCTTTCAAGACATCCTTCACTTCTAAAACCCCATCTTGATTGTAGACAACCTTCATTTTTTCTGGGTTCCAAAGCTTGTAACCTTTTAAACTATCTTTATACCAAATAAAGGACAAAGTTTCCAACTTAACATAAATTATATTATAAAATTAGTATACACACAAAAACCACTATATATTGATTTTGTAACTATATATATATATATATATATATATATATATATATATATATATATATATATATATATATATATATATTTAACATTAAAAACCAAATTTTATATAATAAACTTGAAAAACACCCCAAAATGAAAATTGTGTATGCAACTTGATGCCGCATCAACAGTTTTTTTTATTTTTCATGTTAAAATTCCATTTTTTAACAATGACATTAAAAACTATTGTGTGTGTGTAATAAATATGAAAATACACCCGAGAATAAAACTGTTGATGCTACATCAACAATTTTTTTTTATTTCCAACATTTTTTAATAATGACATTGAAAATAAAAGATTCTTACTCTGAAAAACCTTAAAAGTCCAATATATTTTGATGATAGTGTTAAAGACAAAATATCACAACTCAAAAAAACCTAAAAATTCCAAAAATTTTCAACCATGGCGTTAAATATAAATATCATGACTATGAAAAACCTTAAAATTTTGACATTTTTCAACCATACCATTAAATATAAATATAATTATTATGAAAACCTTAAAATTCAATATTTTTCAGCCATGAAATTAAAACCAAAATATCATGAATCTAAAAAAGCTTAAATTTTCAACGTATTTCAAAACCAAAACTTATGACTACAAAAAGCTAAAAAATGAATACCTATATCAAAGAGTCATTATACCAAATGCTAAGAGTATAGCGTTTTAAAAATCTTAGTCTAAGATAAATCGACACATTGCAATAACAACTTTAAAATCACCCATCAAATTAACACGCAATGGGGAAACCTTGACCCATTGCAATGAAAACTTAAAAATCAACTATCAAATTAACACACAATGGAGGGAGACTTTACCCATTATAATGAAAACTTAACTATCAAATTGTCACATTGTGGGGTTAAGTTGCTAGTCGACACAACACCCACAAAAAGAAAAAACAGAAAGAAATAAAGAAATATAAATAAATAAAAATTTAAAAACAAAACAAAACAAAAATTTAAAAAATAAAATGAAACAAAAAAAAGCTTTAAAAAATAAAATAAAACATTAAAAAATTAAAGTTAAAAAAAATAAAGAAAGATAGGAAAAAGATCCAAACATTAAAAAAAACTTATATATATATATGATGCAAAACAAACATTCCAAACATAAAATTTAAAAAAACAAAAAATATAAAAAAAAAAAAACAAATTAAAAAAATAATAAAAAATACGACATAAATTTTAAAAATATATTAAAAAATAACATGTGAACTTAAAAAAAATAAAAAATAATAAATAAAAAAAAAATAAAAAAATAATAAAAAGAGTTTATAAATAAATAAATAAATTATTAAAATATAAATATAAATGATTTTTAATAAAACATAAAAAATTAAAAAAAACAAAAAAAAATCATATATATATATATATATATATATATATATATATATATATATATATATATATATATATATATATAAAGGTGCCCCCTCGTTCTAGTTGCCCTACAAGCTATCTTTTGGTGTTGTGGGTAGGGTTGGGGGTCAATTCTAAGAACCGACCCCTGGGGCTAGCCGCGACACCTAAGGGATGTGGGGGCCACAACGTCGAAGGGTTGTCGAAGCCATGCGGGGGGTGGGGGGGAACGATGCCTAAGGGCCGCTGAGGTCAGGTAGGGAGCCACACATACACACACACACATATAAATAATTAGTGCCTTTCTATTAAATAAATATGGTTTGAAGGCCAACACCTTTTATAATGGACACCTGATATTCTTCTACATTGCACAAAAATGTACAAAAATATCTTAAGACACTGTTGGTTCTGTGCAACCAGCAAAACCCTCCAACTACTGACCCTTTCGGCAATGATATGCTTGCACAAACCAAAGTCTCACCTAAAGTAGTATGGGGGGTTCTGGAACTAGGTTTCCGCACCCTGAGAGAGTGTTTGATGTGTGTTTTACTAGGTGAAAATGTGAAGTTGGGAAACACTTTTTGCTCTTTTTTGACGTTGAAAATTGTAAATTTCTATGTTTTTTCAACTTCAACTCCACTAAGCTCATATTTTTAATGCAAATTATGCCTTGACATAAAAACAAGATTTGTAGAGAATTGTCTTACCTCCATACTCATATTAAAAATAAAAAAAAAATTGACATATAGAGGGGTAAATTTGTTGTTTACTAACTGCATATACTTGAAATTTTCAGGCAAACATAAATAGTCACTTTTTGAACCCTAACTGTTTTTAGGGAAGGTTATTCAATTTTTGGAAATAAACCATATCATCATAATCTACATATATTGCACTAGTGCACTGAATATTTTTCCACTATTTTTTATTATTTTTTGAAATGGATGAAGACAAAAAAACGATGATGTTTCAGTACATTATATGAGCCCTATATTTTCTTTTCAATGTGATCATCAATAAGAAAACTGAGAGTACCCTTTTGAAGTAGATAGGGAGAGGAATTGCAATATGATTTTTCTGAATTTTTTGGTGTTGCCATTTTAAAGTTATTGAATTTTCATTTAGTGCAATTTTCTGAACAATGGAATTCCACAGTGACACAGTTTAGTATAAAATTAATAACAAATTGAAATTTTTAATGAAACTCCACAAATCTTACATCATCAAAAACTAAATTCAGAGATGAATCTAATGGTACCTAGTCCGAAATATAACATTTTGTTTTTGTAGGTGTTCCACCCCTCCAAAGTTGCGGGTTCCTGAAAACTGCAGAATTTTCTGGGTTTTTCATTGACCAGAAACTCTCGGCCGAGATAATTTCTCGAACGATATATTTATTAAACTCTCCACCGAGAAATTTAAAAATCTCGATCGAGAGTTTAAACCACTATAGGTTACATCTAACCGGGTGGCTAAACTCTCGGCCGAAAGTTTAAAAAACTCTCGGCCGAGAGTATAATATCTCGTTGAAGTTTGTTATATACGGACAGAATGTTTTAATCTCTCTATCGAGAGTTTATTAAATTTTAATCCAAAGCTGACACAATCTTTCGGGTGAGAGTTGTATATAAATACTCTTGTTTGAAAGATTAATTCCACACATCATTCTGAACCAGTGAAAATTGCGAAGTTGCGAGGGTCCGAAAATTGCGAAGGTGCGAGGGTCTGAATTCTTTTTCTGTCAAGGTGCGAATATTTTCTATGTGAAAAATTCTTTCTGGAATTTTTTTTTTTTTAAGTTTTTTTGGGTGCGAAATTTTTTTGGTGAAATTTTTTTTGAAAGTTTTTTTGGGTGCAAAATTTTTTTTTGAAGTTTTTTTGGGTGCATGGATGCATGAAGTATTTTTGAAAAAATTCTCTATGAAGACATGGAGTATTTTTGCAAAATGTCTCTATGAAGGCATGAAGTATTTTTGCAAAATGTCTTTATGAATTTAATTATTTATTTTTAATTTTCTCTCTTATTGAAAGCATGAAGTACTTATTCTGAAGTCTTTATGTTTTTTTGGGTATTTGGTCCAAATAGAATTGGATTTTAGGTTTCCAATTTTGTGAACATGGGAAACCAAAGGAATTTCCTATCAAGGCATGATTGAAAAAGAATTGATTCAGTGGATAAAAATGAGAGATTACAAAAAAAGGGCGAGAGGAAAGGGAAATATTAAGCCATGAAATAAATGTGGAGGTAGAGCATCATGAAATAGATGTAGAGGTGCATGAAAATGGCGAGGAAATGAGAAATGTTGAGGAACTTGTCAACAAGAATATTGAAAACACAAATGTCCAAGAGAATATTGATATCGATCTCACTGGTGAGTTAATGGATTCTTAAATTTGAATTTTGTATTTTTTTTTAAAAACATTGTAGTTCAAGATAGTTTTAAAATTAAAAATATGTATATGTCAATTTCAAATTAGAAGTTTTGTAGTATTAATATGCAAAAGAATGAAAAAATTCCACAGTACCTAAGAAGGTTTACAGAATGTCGTGATAAAATTGGTGGGGTTGGTGTTATTGTCCTTGAAAAAGACCTGGTAGCTTTGGTCCTATTGGGCCTACCCAAGACCTGGAATAATTATCAATATTCCATTAATGGTAGACATAAACTACCAAAGTGGGAGCATTTATGGTCTGATCTAGTGCAGAAGATATAAGGTAGAGTAACAGAGATGGGACCTCATCCAAAGAAGAGGAAGAGGAATTTGCATCAGTAAACAAAGGAAAGAAGGCCAAGGGAAATAAGTCATAAGGTGAGGTTGATTCCAGCCAAGAGGGCAAGAAGAAATACTTATCCAATATCAAGTGCTTTCACTATCATGAATTCAGGCACTATTCCACGAAGTGTCCTCACAATAAGTCAAGCAACAGGAATCTCATAGTAGCTGCAAGAGGTGAATATTTTCTTCGCAGTTTGAGCTTGATTTAACTATCCTTGCATGCATGACAAGCACATTGATGAGTAGTGTGTGATATTTGGATAATGGGGCCTCATTCCACATGACGGGGAACAGATATTTCTTCAGTAACTTGGAGGATACAAACCTCAAGCAAAACATTGAGTTTGGAGATGACAGAGGGTATAACGCTACCGATATTGGTAAAATTACTTTTCAAAGGGAGTCTGACTCCCCTCTCAGACTCAAGGATGTGATTTTTTTTCCATAACTAAATAATAATCTTGTTTCTGTCGCAGTGTTGTAAGACTGTGGCTACAATGTGATATTCAACAAAGAAAAGGCATTCTTGAGACACATCTCCATGAGAAAGGTGAAGTAGATCGGTGTGAGAGTCAATAACCTATATGCACTTAAGGTATAAGATGCATACAAATCCTTGAGGATAAAGGAAAAGGTTAGAGACTTGGTGGTTGAGAGGGAGCATACTTTACCTCTCAAAATGGAGCCTTAGAAGCAACCTCATCAAGTTGTGGAGAAACCACAAATGGTATCAGAGCAGGATTCACATTAGAACCAGTGCTTGAAGTACTCATGTACAATTATCATTGAATAAATAATGAGATGTTAGGAGGAAGAGTTATGAAGATCTAATACAGGGTAAATCCAAAAGACACAATGAGCAGATTTCTTAAGGAAGCTAGAAGGATACTAATGGGCATATCAAAGAGCCAATGTTTAGTGACACAAAAAGGAGTTGTGATCATTGATATTGGTATATTAAGGAGAAAAAGGATTTCCCACTGGGAGATCGAGACTCAAAGGGAGTCTAGTTTCAGAGGAAGTATCCCTATGGAAGCTAGTACTTTAGGATCTAGGGAGATTAGAATCATTATTTTAGTAGTTGCAGTAGTAGTGTGGAATAAACAACAAAGCAGTAGCAACAAAAATATGCATAGGTTAGATTTCTCCATGCATGCAACTATACCTCCAGGAGTGAGGTGGAGTGATGTAGATACTTATTCTAAGAGTTATAGAAATTTGGGCAAGGTCCATTGAGGCATTCACCTCATGGATCATTACCTTGCTACATGGGCCCACAATATTCAATAGTAGGAGGATTAGTGTCAATTAGATATTGAGGAGTTAAAATTAGTGTTGATAAAAGAGCAGGAGGATCAATATTAGAGTCAACAAAAACATAGTTTTCCTAATAGACAATTACAAACACAGTTGATTCAATTTTTTTTATGCTTCTCAGTCGCAGATGTTGCACCAGTGGAAACAACAATGAGAGGTTTTGCATGCAATACATTCCATAGGTGCACGATATGGCTGGTTGATAATACCTTTCTTGCTGAGAGGGAGTGTTTAAAATGTAGCAATAAACTCTTAATTTTGATTTTTTTCCTTAATTAAAATTGAGGAAATTCGAAATTCCACATCAATAGACAACTTAGAGGAGTTAAATGAGGTGACAATTAGTAAAATCCTTAACACAGATGTAATCCTTTCACAAACACAAAGATCATTTCACAAAAACTTAACTTAGATAAATACACATTAAATAGAAACAGATTAATAGATAAGCAACATAATCATCCATAACACATAAATTGCAATAGAATTCGCCAAAAAATTGTCGTTATTAATCAGTCTTAAACCCTGTACGTTCCCTTTCTTCTGCGCACACATCAATATATTCCTTGCACATAGCTGAGGACTAGGTCTCCGCACACACAACCAAGAAGATCCTTTCTACCCAGACCAATAAAAAACTTTCCAAAAACTTTGATCAAAACATTCATTATTAGAAAACATCTATCCATTTATATCCTTACTTGACTTGACTCTTACATATTTATAAGACTTTGACGCGAACATACCATGGTCTCAAACCATGGTTTGAGACTCATGGTTTCCCCTTTTTACCCATTACACTTATAGAGGCTCTCTGAACCACCCCAAAGCCCCTTGAATTCTGCGCGTAATGCGTTTCAACAAAATTTGACCCAAAATTATACAAAATATTTCCCTTAGGGGACCCCATCCCAATAGGCCCCCAACACAATATAGTGAATCTTCCTAAGTCACTTTGGTCTTGGTTCCTAAATCATGTCCTTCAACGCCTGAATAGAAGTATTTAGTGGCTGAATGACTTTTGTGCTTTGCACTACAACGTTCTGCACTTCCTCGACCAGTTTCTCTGTAGTTGGCCCCCCAGCTGCTAGGCTAAGAATCCTTTGGGTCTGCTGCGGGCTTCAGATAGAACCATTTATGTTTTGGGATAGCTGCAAGGCTTCCTTGGCCAAAGGATGCATTCTATTGTCAAGAAACTACTCCCATCAACGCAGTGTGTCAATCTATTCTTGGATGTCTCAACTTTCCTGTAAGTGGGCCAACCACTAGGTAGGTACCACGGTCAACGCAACAACCTAGATCTCATTAAATTGTTGTTCCTTGGCCTGCAGATCCATCTTCAGCTACTATGCGACAGGGTCATCTTGGACGAAGGTAAAGATGCCCATGGCCTCCTATAGAAATTGGCCGCAAGCTTCCATAGTAGTGGTGATGCTAGCAGTCGACTCCTGAACGACCTTGGTGCATTGTGTGCGAACTTTTGGAGGCATTTTGGGCTGCAGCTCCATCTGCAAATCAATGATCTTATGCTCAAGTTTAGCTCAGACTATTACAATTTCTGATCTTGAGGCCTTGAGCATGGCTACCAAGTTTTATAATTTAACAGTGGGTGCTACAATATTTGGTACTATGATTTCGGGGAGACTCGAACACAGTTGATCAATCAAAGTTTTGAACTGGGTGCGCTGACTTGCAGGGGCACAATGCACATCCTCTACTAGTTGCTAGACTTTAAGAATTGAGGTGGCCTGGTGCTTCGCAATCGTGGTGTCCTAGAAGGCCTTATACTCTCTATACTACAGCTCGTCTATGATCATCATGTGAATATCATGCAACTTTCCGCTGGGGAACACAACTAAATCAATCCTGACCTTAGAGCTTTCAAGAATAACCACGTACAACTTAGAACTAGTAATTTGAAATGCGACACCTGAAACTTTAAAAATGTGGCTTTCAGAGTTGGAAGGGTTCTGAATGCTTAGATCACTCTATTTTCCTGTGCTCGTTTGTCCCACGCTTGCTTGTATGGATCTCAATTTCATTTTAAGTTGTTGAAGCCCCTGCTGGATGTCATCGACAACTGATTTGTCCTATTCTTAGAACTTGGTCCATACATATTCAGTGACCCCCTGGATTGTGTCTCCTATCTTGTCAAAATCCTCCTCTGTGAGTGTTAATGGATCGGTCCTAGTTTTATTAGAAGCCTCTTTTTTTTGCGTGACCCCACGGTGGTATGAGGCCCTCTTTTGGTTCCTCTCCACGTGTCTATCGATGCATCGATATTTTCTCCATCCTTCTCTTCCATCTCATCATCACTGCACAGGTCCACTATTTCTGTCATAATGGTCGTCTCTTGGTCCTTCTACGCATCCTTTAGGTGATTTTTTAGCATAGGTGGCTTCGTTGGGGTCTCCGATGATACTGAGGATGACACACCTCGAGTTGTGCTTGCTTTGAGCCATAATGGTGGCCATTTGGTTGTGGTGCGCGCAAGGTCATCCTCCGTGACCATGTATGGAAGCTCATACTAGACACCTGCCATGTCCCTCTTCATTCAGATGTACACATTATGGAAGGTAGCCTTGAAGTCTGCGATGTGGTTGTACTGCTACTACAATGCAGGTAATAGTCGTGGTTTGGACTGTAACGCTTCAAAGATTTCTACATCAAACAACACCCAAAATATTTTATTTTCTATTATTCTAGATGGCAGCTTCAAGTTCCATAGGGACGCATACTTGGAAGCTTCGCACAAATCGGGTTCAATGTTCAGAAATTGCGATTGCGACGACGACCTCCAACTGATCAGTGTGACCAACAACAACAACCAAGCATAATAAAAGTTCTTTCCTTCTTCTTGTGCCTAGCAAATTTTTTCCAAAAATTCATTGTAGAGGTACTTTGCCCAATTATATTGTACCCCTTTCACGCATTGCATATCTACCTTAATTACATACTTAGGCACCTCCATTTCATGGCACTTCCTAATCAGTTTATAGGCAAAGATTAAGGTGGAAAATTTAACTACTAGGTAATTGATATATGCAACGACAAAGCCGTGGATGTTCCTGTTTACCCCATAATATTTCTTCACCTCATTGGTGACCCTTTTATCCTATCCATTTCCTCTGAAGGCCACGCCTGGATCCTCCCCTTGGTATGGAAACATGGTGATCCTATAAATCAACATGTCATTGATCGGAATGGGCTCTCCTAGCCATAGAAAATTATCATGCACTAGGGTGAGCAGCTGGTGCAAACAAATGTCATTTATGGTGTTGTGCCCAAAATATAGGATGTTTTGAAGGTTTAACAACCTGGACTGCTACAACCCCAACACCCATGTATTTGGATCAACTTTGATGACTCCTCCATCATAAGGTACTTGATCCAAATACTATGATGGTGGAAGTTTGGGGAACTTCGCGCGATCAGTGAGGTCCTAGTCTTCCAGCTTGAGCAAAGGCATCTTTGCAAATATGTGTCCTTCAAAGGGCACATTTTCCAAAAAACTTTCCCTTAGGGGACCTCATCCCAACAGACACTAACTATCCACTTGTTCATACTTGGCCGAGATACTGCTAGACTGCCATTTCAATTTATTTGGAAACCACCAATTCAAGGATTGAAACCTCATCCATCTCCATTGCAATTTAATATTATGTCGATGGGATTTGAAGTTCATCCTTATCCTTTTGATTTTGATGATCTACCTTTGATGTTGAACCATAAGCCAATTATCCTTTATGCCTTATTTCCAAGCCGGGTTCAAATTTAATTGAGTTAATATTTGTAAACTCGTGCAATAAATTTGTTTAGGATAGATCCATAGATTTTGATCATTCCTACTCCTAGATTGACTTCACTATTGGTCATTAAATCAACTTACACATTGAGTTCCCTTTTGATTTGGAAGAATTCAATTATTCAAACTTGGAGATTTGTGAAAAAAATTTGTGGCATCAGAGTTTGCCTTGACATTGGGTGTTTTTGGGCTTTAATAATTTGTTGGATTACTATCATGGAGTCACCGAAAACCATCAACTCTTTTATTTTCCTTTCTAAATCCAATTCTAACCCTTGCCTTAGAGCTAGGGACTCTGCTTGATTATTGATTGATATATGTATCCCCCAAGCATATTTAATCTCAAAAATTTTGCGAGGCAGAAAAAAACCCCCTTGTGCTCCAACCTCCCCGTTCACACACACACACACACACACACACACACACACACACACACATTTTAACATTTTTTCCTTGTTTTTAATATTTTTTAATTAATTTAAGTTTTATTTTATATTTTGTATTTTAATCAATTTATATTTTATTTTATTATTTGTTTTACAAATTTGTGTAATATATATCTCTATACATGTGTTTCATTTTTTTATCTTTCTAATTTGCTAGGTATTTTGTTTATTTTTATTTTTATTTTTAACAACATTTTAATTTTAAATTTAATTATATATATTTTTTTTCCAAATTTTGAAACATTTTGGTTTATTTATTTTTTATAATTGTTTGTGTGTGTGTGTGTGTGTGTATTGTTGAAAATGAAACAAGAAAGTCTCAATTTTAATTTTTGCCTTAAGTAAAATTGAGGAAATTAGAAATTCCATATTAGAAGACAACTTGTAGGAGTTAACTTAGGTGACATGGCTCTTGTCACTTAGTTAAGAACACTGAATTCGAGTTAATGAATTCAAGTTCAATTTACTTGAGTTGATTCCTAAACAATAGGAGTCTAGCTCAATTAATTTGAGTTAGGGACATGAAATTCAGTTGTATATAGTGGGTTCCTGAATTTTAGGAGCCTAGGTTGAGTTAATTTCAGTTGTAGCAATTTAGTTCAGTTAAATTGAGTTATGGCCAGTTAAACTAGTTCCAGCTATTGGAGACTCACTAGTTGAAGGTCAAGTTGTGAAATTTAACTTCAATCACACTTAGTGATCATCAAAATAACTAATCAATCAGGCTAAATTAGCTCCTACATGCAGATCATTTGAATTTCCCAATGGTGGTGGAGTTTCGAAGGCAGTGTACAATTAATTATATATTAGATTGAGTGTATAGTTCATTGTATTTGTTATAGGAAGGACCTAGAGGAATTGCATAATTCAATAGTGGGAAATTCCTAAATAATAAGGGATAATTTTCTAGAGGAGCAACCCAAGGAATTAGAAGCTTGGAGGGCTTGAAAAATTGGCTAAGTATTGGCTAGAGTCAATCACTCAGGCAAAGGGATACACTATACACTTGCAAGTTGTGCTCATACTTGAGCAAGAATTGTATTTCATCTCTATTCTTTGATTAATGCAATTATATAGATAGTATGGGATTTTGAGAAATTTATTTTCCCTAGATAAATATTTGTGCATGTGTGATGTTTCTTCTTCCATAACGAATCATGTTATGTGTTCTTGATCACGAATTTTCTTCCACAATTTAGTATATTAGCTTCTAGTCTTGTGATTTAGTAAATTTCATGAGTAGTTTAGAGTATACACATTACTTTCTACATGGTATCAGATCTATATTCACAGTAGAGAAGAGATTTCGAAGTTATCCTTGAAGGAAATTCAAATATAAAGATCAATGTTACAATTTTTCTCCAAGACTGAGAAGATGGATTTCAATGGACTTAGGGTCGAGTATGCCTTGGAAGCACCAAAAAATTTATGGAATGGAAGATCTGCATGGAGGTAGTATTGGATGATAATGTGATGCTAGAATACATTAGTACAAATGTAGCAAAACCACAAGCACATGTTGCCCAGGGTCTTGCTCAATGGAATAAGGATGTGGCTAAAGTGAGGAGAATCATATTGGAGGGAGTTAGGGATCATATTGTCTCGAATATCCACATGAAAGAAACTACGTCCGTGATGTGGAAAACATTGATAGATTTTTTAGAGAACAATAGTGAGCACATGAAGCGGAATCTCAAGGACAATATTTGAATATAACTTTCTATGTGATTGGGCAAGTATCATTTCTTCTCTGATAAGATAGATCTGACTGAGATATAATAATCTGTTTAGGCGTATTTGTTAAGGGTTTTTATCTATGCTTAGATTTGGTTTATTGTGAAGTCTCGCGCAGACAAATAAACATTAATATAATAAGTAAGGGAGATTGTCACTTAGTTAACAACATTGGATTTGAGTTAATGAGTTCAAGTTTAGTTTACTTGATTTGATTCCTAAAAAATATGAGCCTAGATTAATTAATTCGAGTTAGGGACATGAAGTTCAATTGTGTGCAGTGGGTTCCTAAATTTTAGGACTCTAGGTTGAGTTAATTTCAATTGTGTTGACAGGCTGGAATTTACGACCAAAAACTAGGGGATATCCCTAGTGTAGAATCCCAATTAGACTCTACATCGTTTGATTTAGGGATCCCATCTGGTATGTAGGCCCGAATTCCATATTTTTGGTTGAAGTGTGCTTTGGACAAGGAGGGGAATATCGACTAAAAGAACACATCAACTTTGAAAAACAAAAGAGAGTAACTGATGAATGCCTCAGAAAACAGATACCATGAATAGAAAGAACAAAATTCAAAGCATGAATCATAGGAAAAGAAAAAATAGAAAATCTTCAAATAAGAACACACATAGATAATCATAAACTTAGCAACTGAGAATGGGTTTGTGACAACTAAGCAATTAAGCCACAAACAAGCGCACCATCCACAATAATATAATTCCAATATCAATAAAGCAATTTACCAACATAAGCATAATATCAACATATCATATTCCATCCATGTGTTGCAAGGAAACTCATAACATCGGAAAATACATGAGGGGAGAATGCAACAAATCTCAAAGGAAATTTCCTTTCATTAAGATGAAAATATTCATAGCACCACAATATGAAAACCTTTCGTTGGATCTGATAGTGGAAATAAGCTATTAATCCTTGCATTCATTAAAAGAGAATAAGTTCTTGAAAATGGTATATCAAAATCAGTCCAAAGCCAAAATCCATTTACAATATGCCATGAGGGTGTATTTATAGAACAAAGGGTGGCTCTTGGTCTAACCATGACTCTTAGACTTCCCCATGACCTTTGAACTACCCCATGACTTTTAGACTTCCTCATGACTCTTGAGATCCCTATTTTGTGCTACTCTAGCCTATCTTGCTATACACAACAAAAATGAACTAATTCTACCCTAACAACTTATTAATTTACAATTATGGAGCTTACACATGCAGTTTCTCTATGAGGTAGGTCTATCAGAGCTTGTATTCGACAAATATCATAAATATCTTCGATTGTTCTTCGCCGGGCCTATGGAGGCACTCAAGGTCATACAGAATGAGAGTACCTTTCTTGACCTTGATCTTATTGGCCAAAGTTACCAACTTCATGTACATCCTCACTGGATCTATCACATAACACACAATACTCTCCTTTTTGACTTGCAAATCATTTGAACTAGAAGCTTGCCTGAATGGGTTGAGGAAATTTTCAATTTCTTGCAATACTTCCTTCTACTTCCTCACATCCCCAAATTCTCCGATTGAAGGGATGCCATGGACCTCAATCACTAACTTGAAACCACTCAAAATTTTATTATACAAGGCAAGAAATATGTCTATATCCCTATCCAACTTATCCTATGATTGGATTCTAATGCGCAACTAGACTTTATCATTCAGGGGGTGTTACACAGTATTGGTTCACCATCCCTGCAATCCCCATCCCGAATATTGGAGGACCATTTCAGTGACTTCTGTGTATTTTCATATCTTGCTAAAAGTGTCATTGCATCCCTTGGAATGTCAAGAACATCTCCTTTGTTAATCATTCCGAAAGAAGGCTCTCAAAAACAAATTATTTTGGGTCAGCACTGGTAGGCAGTTATGGCCTCCTTCCCATAGAGAAATTAACAATGGGCCTCACGCCCATTGGTGCTCTGTCTCAGTGGGGCACCTGCGCCGAGATGTTTTTGGAAAGTTTCTTAAAATAGAAATGAAGTTTCCATGCCCAACCACTTCGTGAGCAGAGTCATCATTGTTTTTTTGACTGAATAACGTCAAAGTCCTCCCTTTGGCTTTGTGTTTCCTACAATTGAGAAACTCCCCAAAGGATAAGGCCTCTCTTCCACCTTATGAGGGATCCAAAACCACCTCCTCCTCTCCTATAAATACTTCATTCTCACATAGTTTCAGCTAGCTGAATAATCCTTACTATAGCTGGCATGAAGAATATGGTAGAGAGGAATCCATTGTCGAGAGAGAGTTTAGGCCCATTGCCTCACCAAGTCCAATCCCCGATGAATGCTAGAGATGTGCTTGACTGAACCCGTCGAAGGAGGCTACAACGTCAAGGAATTAAGGTTGTAAACTTATTTTCTCTATCATTAATACATAACTGGTTTTTTGGTTCCAATTTTGTGTTCGATCATATGCAAAATGTTTGATTCTCCTTGACCAATCGGATAGTTGTGAATGAAAATATTTTGTTGTATGTGATCACTTTTCACCTGATCCTTGTGCAGGTACACGGACATTATCATTGAAATACCGCGACATGTGAAGACAAAGATCAGTGGATCGCTGCTGCAAACTACAACAAAAGAGTTGGACCAAGGTAGGTCATATATCCCAACTCATTTTCATTTATAAGCCAGGAATGTTAGACCCACTCTAGGGCTAGAGGGATCGCCTCTGTCCATAGATGGGATTTACCTGCTCAACAAGTTGGCGACCATACTAGGGATCAGTGTGTTTGTCGTCTCTCATCGTTCATGTAGTGTTTGGCTTGTCTATTTGATTTTGGTCATATTATTGTTTTTCTGCTTTGTTCTGCCTGTTTGACTTTTTCAGCCATCACATTTAGTCTCAGAGTGTCAATTCTGACCTCTGCTTAGTGGCTTTTTGTCTTTTCCCTAGGTTTCTAGCTCGGAGTTGTTGTTGCTTGAATAATGGTGACGATTGGCGCTTGTTTCCTTTTTCATAGGTGTGCAACCTCTATTTAGTGTGGATTACAGCTTAACAGACACGCTGAATCCTGTAGGCTAGGATTTTAGCTTTTTCCCTAAGGTTTTGTCAGTATATCTTGCCTATGGGTTGGATTTTCCTCTTTCAATTAGTCCAGTGGAATTGCTTTGACTCTCTTGTCTTGTTCTTCTCAGTCATTTGTCCCTGGAGTTTGTCATCCTAGGGTTTCTAGGTGTCTTCTGCCACTTGTTTGACTACCTCCTCACTAAAACTTCTGAGCTGAGTTTGATTCAGTTCGGTATTTATCTTTTCATTTTGTTGACTTATTTTCTTAGTTTTTATTTCAGTTCTACGTGTCATTGGGTTATTGAATGATCATCTTCGTGTTCGTTTAGCTCTCCATCTATCACCTTGAACATAGATTACATTGCTCACTAAATGGGTTTGGAAAGCCCTCTTTTTTCTTAAGGGAATGCATCTTTGTTTTGGGTGTGTTTGATGTTCGTGTTGGATTGATCTCTTTGTTTTAGATCATTTCATTCAAATTTCTCAAAACTAGTGTCTATTTTGTCATTTAGTGTAGTAGTGCATTTTGCTTCTCATCCATATACAAGGACAAAATTTTCATTCTTTCTCTTAGTTTGAAAATGAAAATCGTTCTTTTGCATTAGTAGCTTTTAGTGAACAAGGAAAGAGATTTTTGTTTTATGCTTTGGTTGTCTTAGATGCATTAAGGAAAATTTCTTCTTGTGTTTGATTGATTGCTACTTCGTTATGAACTACTATCCCTCTCTTAGCTAGTTGTTCATCGAATTGGAATGATTTTCTTTTTCATATAGTTCTGCATTAAGGATTTGAGATTACATTTGGTAAGGCCTTGAAACTGCAACATTAATTCAAGATCAAATTTAGAATGAACTCAATCAACCTAAGGAAGCATTGAAACCTAACGCTCACATTTAGAGGTCTAGGCTGGTGACATGTTTGACGTCGTTAAACCTACTAACTGTCGTTTGCCATCTGGCATTAGACAGTGCTAGCACGGACTTGTGCTCCCCGTACCATCGCTTATATAAAGGCAAACCCTCATATGTTTCAATCCTTTGTGCATAGAAAGACAAGTCTTCTGCCCTGTAACCGTGATACACCGAACACAACATTCAGGGAGACTGCGTGCACGTACGTTAAGTCCTTGGTCATTTCTCTTTCATTTGATCACCAAGGTGTATATTGCAGTTCACGGAAGCTTGGTACAACCTCTTGCTTAGATTTACTGAGTAGTAATTTTAGTCTTTTCGTGAATCTCTAAAATTGAAAAGATCATCGAGCACTTGTCCTTTCGTGCTCGTTCAACCTAAAAGTGACTAGAGTCACCTTTTTCCTTTCTCTTGACTCTTAAAATATGAAAAGGAATAGTTTTTTTTTAGTGTCATAAAAAATTGCCTACAATCACATGCCCATTAAAGATATTTTCTTGGCTTTTTCTTAAGTAATTCCTTAGTGTTTGGTCTTGAAGCCTCGAATTGGTCATCTTGATTCTCTCCTATTTTTGAGAGAAGGTCACGGTGGCGGAGCCAGTAGTTTCGTCGTTCCCTTCATTACCTCCTAGTGGAGATCCTTCCCCCGAAGTCTCTTCGAGAGCACCTCAGCCTACTAGGCCTATCAATTACTGGAATTCTATTCTTCTGATTATCTTACCTCTTGCTACCTGATCTCCGCTTGAGGAGCCATTTGATATCAATTGACAACCTAAAGATGCTTGGGCTACTTTTGGAAATGAGGAAGAGTTTCCTCCTCTTACTTTAGAACCATGTTTACTTGCCACTGCTCATCACCTTTTCGATGATACCATGGATTCATCCGACATGGATGCTTCAAGTCCCATCAGTAGTGAAGAGCTTATGTTTCTACAGGATAATATCAACTCCCTTCGAGGAATTTTCCTTATGTCTCAGGCCAACCTTCCTATCTCCCATCTAGTTTCATTCGTTGTGTTAGTCTATTTTTGATGCTACACCATTGTATCAAAACCCGATCTGGACAGGTACATCGACTCCCTCAGAGAGTTCATTTGTCACAGTATTGGGTGCATCACCCTTGACTCCCATGACTTCGACGGTCATTACGTCGGTCCCAAACTGGCCCATTGTCTATGTGGCTTCATCCACACCATCTATTAGTGTGTCTCAGTCCTTGCCACCATATTCTTCTATTCATGGGTCAATTCCTATCACTTCCACGATACCCGTTGGGCCTGTCGTGAGTGGATCATAGCCTCACATGTCGAGAATCTAACCTACTGGTAGTGTGCCTGTCTCTTCTAACCTAATTCCTGAAGGTTTGATGTACGATCAGTACACGATGGATATTCAGCAGTAGAATTACACCCCTCAGGGTTCTTAGTAGTTGCAAGCTATTGTTAATCCTCCACATCATTATGAAAAGTATGTAAATATCATCTATTTGCCTCCGATTGACCCCAACCAATTCATATACCTACCAGGAAAAACCTATGGTCCATAGGGACAACATTTTCAGGGACAACATTCAGTCCAGCAGGGACAACCCTATGGTCCATAGGTACAACCTTATGGTCTGCCAGGACAACCTTCGGTCCAACAAGGACAACCTTACGGTCCTGCTGGTCAACCTTATGTTCAACTGGGAGCATCTTATGTCCCTTAGGGGAAAATCTATTCATAACAGGGACAACCTTTTGTGCAACAACATAAACCTTATGTTCAGCAAGGCCCAACCTTTTTACAACAAGGTAAACCCTCTACTACTCAGCCGGTTCAACCTAGTCTTTAGGGTCAACCTAGCTCATCCCAACCATTGGGCCAACCTCTTCCACAAGGGCAACCTGGTGTCTCTCAGCAAACAGGCCAACCTGTACCCTAGGGGAAACTTGTTCAACCGCAGCATCCGGGTCAACCTGCACCTTAGGGGCAACCCGTGCAGCCTCATGGCACTGCTTACATTCCCCAAGGTCAATCTCAGGTAGTGTACAGTGCGTCCCAGGGCATTGCTTATATTCCTCAAGGTCAATCTCAGGTGTTATTTAATGTTTCTCAAGGCACTGCTTACATTCTGCAACAAAATCCATATGTTTCTTAGACATGATCTCAGTGGTTCGCTTAGAATCAATATCCTAGTCCTCAACCAGTGTATGGGAAGAATTATTAGGCTTATAACCCCTATGGACAAAATCCTTCGGGACAAAATGTATGGGGGAATAATTTCTCCCAACCTAGTTGGAATCCCAATACTAGTCTTTATCAAAGGCCTGCAATGCCTTTCAATACGCAATTTCCTTTTCTCGCTATGTTGGAACTACCCAATGTGTTGAAGTTGACGAATGAACCTATCCTTCATAATCCATATTGGCCTCCAGTTCCAACTAAAATCCCTAGCGATTGTCCCAAATTTTATGGCAAGTCCGGGCAAGACCCCCCAGCGCATGTTATGAATTACCATCTTTGGTTCTCCTCTAACTCTTGGGTCGATGATTCAATTTGGCTACATCTTTTCCAAAGGACTCTAACTAGTGCCGTTGCAAAGTGGTACATTGAACTCTCCCATGGCATCTTTCAGGATTTCAACTCTCTTGCTATGGCATTTCTCACGCACTTCTAGTTACCAGTTCAATATGAAACTAGGGTGCACCTTCTCACATCCCTGAAACAAGATCGAGCTACTCATATCTCCGATCATATTCATGAGTGGAGGCGACATCATCATTTGATAAAGTTTGAAATTCTTGATCAACTTCAAATTGATTAGTTCACTATATGTTTTATCAGTCTGATTGCTAAGAACATCACTATTGGGGCATGTGTTACCGAAGAATAAGCTATTGTGCGTGCCCAGTACCTTGATATTGTGCACTCTCAGTCCGACACATTGTATGAAATCTTGTATGATGCTCCGTGACATGGAACTACCAAAACACTGACGATACCATATGTCAACGTTATCATTGGTTCTATGTCCTAGAAATCTCGAAATTCTTCTCCAAATCCTGCGAAGCAAAAATATACCCCTTCCACTGATACTACTTCTCAACCACCTCTGAATTCTGGTAAAACCATGGAAGTGAATGTCGTCTAGTCCAATCCAGTGAATAAATCTTCCAAGGGTAAGAAGAAAGTTAAAGGTAAGGCCAAATCCGATACCCCAAAATAGGATTCTCTGAAACCTAGTGCTGACAATGGTTCAAAACGCAAACCGAAGTACCCTTATATGATTTGTGATGAAGAGCATTACACCAAGGACTATCCACAATGAGCCGAGGTGAGTTGACTACTCAAAGGCACCCAAGGCACTCTAGTTGTTCTTAAGGAACATTTCTCATCATAGCAAACTCAGATGGTGGAGAAGCCTCAGTCCTCTGCCCCATTTGGCTCTCAGGTTTTCATGATGAATGGTCCTACACCCGTCTCTATTGCTACCTGATCGAAAGATTATACCAAACCACGTCAGGCAACAGGGAAGGAAATCGCTGATGGTCCTTCTCCCCCACCTGCTTCTGGCCCTCTTCATATCGAAATGCCTAGTACTAAGCCCATTGTACAATCACCTTCTAAAGGTGTACTCCGAAAGTCTTCCTACAACTCAAATTCCAGTGTCACTCAACATTACAGTATAGTTGAGAATTTGGCTCAGGTGCCATGTGCTATGTTTGCATTGGAAGTACTTCAGAGCTGTCTGTCACAATGGAAAGATTTATTATCCACCATCAGAGGGATTAACCCCACTGATTCTAGCCTTATCTCTTTCGATTTGTAAAATTTCATCCCACGTCTCCCTCACTAGCTTGCACTGATCATTCAAGTTGGGATTAATGAAAATAATATCCACCGAGTGGTCGTGGATGAGGGTGCATCTACGTGTGTCATGTCTTATTCTTGTTGGAAAGCCATCAAATATCCAACCCTTAATCAATCTCCAAACTCCTTAGAAGCTTTTGATAGAAGGGAATCTTGCCCTCTTGGTGTTCTTACTAGCTTACCTATTACATTAGAAGGGAAAACGGTTAACATTGAGGTTGAAGTCATTGACGCCAAACTCAATTACAATATTCTCCTCGGTCGCAGTTGGACTCACGCCATGCTATGCGTCCCATCCACTCTCTTTCATTTTCTTCGATTTCCGCATGAAAGAAAGATCATCACTATCGATCAGTTATCCTTTTTCACTTCCTCGTCTTCCGAGAGCAACATTCCATATGTAGATTGTATTCCTATGCCTTATGAGAGCATGGGACCAAGTATTTTCAAAGATCCTGACCTTATGGGTCTTTTTTCTCTTCCACCACCCAAAACTGCTCAAGTCAACATGATCTCCAGGTCTTCTGATCCGTGAATCATCCCTTTAGCCGAGAAGATTGATTCATTTGGTGACACGATGCCATTAAGCCCAATAGAAATTGATTATTGTGAACTTGTCTCGGCTTCGGCTCCTCCTCCCTCTGATCATACTCGTCTGAGTATGTATCTTGACACGTATTCTCAATCCCCTTGGCTCAACACTTTGGATTCACTTGATCCCTTAAATGAGATATTTCCCATTGATCAGGCCATCGTGGAAACTATGTCTCTTGAGGATCCTCCTTGGGACGATAGTAATCATTGTTCCTCTTTCATGCCTGGTCTTGGGGCCATGTCTACTTGTATTGAGAAGTTTGCTTCCCAATTTCCTTCTCATCCGCTTCAACACATGAAGTCTTTGCGGAAGGTAACTTGGGAAACATCATGAAAATGACGCCTATCAATATCTCCGTCAAACCAGGGGTTGTCGAGAACATCGAAATTGGGGTGACATGTTCTCCTGATGAGATCGAGGTCTATACTAGTCTCTTCAATGACGTTCGCGGCGTTTTTGCTTGGTCTTATGAAGAAATGCCCGACATCGATCTGAGTATAGTTGTGCATGAGATTCCTACTTATCCTAGTGCGAAGCGTGTTCGCCAATGTCTTCGTCGCATTCACCCTAGAAAGGCGGCTGCCATTAAGGGAGAAGTTGAAAAACTTCTTAAAGATGGCTTCATTTATTTGATTCCTTTGAGATAATGGGTTTCTAATATTTTTCATGTGGATAAAAAGTAGGGTAATATTCGCATCTGTGTATATTATCGGGATATCAACCGTGCTTGCCCTAAGGATAACTATCCCACTCGTTTTATTGACCAGATCATTGAATAATGTGCTGGGAGTGAGATATTTTCCCTGATGGATGGGCTTTCTGGGTACAACCAAATTAATATTCTTCTGGCCGATCATCACAAGACCGCCTTTATTTTTCCTTGGGGTACCTTCGCCTACAAGAAGCTCCCTTTTGGTCTTAAGAATGTTGGGGCTACATTTCAAAGAGAAATTTTGTACGCTTTCCATGATATCAAGAGAAATGTTCAACCTTACCTGGATGATCTTCCAGCTCATTCTTCTAAGTGTAAATACCACCCGGATCATCTCCATCAAATATTTCTTCACTGTAGACTCTATTAAATTTGGCTCAATCCGCATAACTTCTACATTGATTCCGATAGACTCTTAGGGTTAATCGTCTCTAAGGACAAAATTCGTCTCAATCCCCTCAAAGTCGAAGCTATTGTCAATCTGCCCTCCCCTTCCTCTTTACATCAGTTGCAGAGTCTGCAAGGGAAAGCTAATTTCCTACGCCGTTTTATACTGAACTATGTTGAAGTGGCCAAAGGCTTCACACGATTAATTAAGCAAGGTGTCGCATTCCTCTGGGATGAGATCACCCAAAAATACTTTGATGCATTAAATACATTTCTTATCAATGCTCCTCTCTTACGCCCTCCCAATTATCATCGTGACTACTCCCTCTATTTGGCTGCCGCATTTAGCACTATTTCCATGGTTCTAGTGCAAGACGACGATGATGGTGACGAGCATGTCATTTATTACTTAAGTCAAAATCTTCTTGATACCGAAACACGTTACGCACATGTCGATAAATTGGCATTGGCTGTTGTTCAAGCCATCCAATGTTTTCGCCATTATATTCTGTTGTGCACAGTAACCGTGATTTCTGATTGCAACCACATGACCCACATATTGACTCGTCAATTGCTAGGGAGAAAATACTCAAAGTGGATTATTATCCTCCAAGAGTTCAATTTGGAGTTTACTACTGCCAAATGAAAGAAATCATTTTTTTTTCCGATTTGATTTGCTCTCTCCCTTCTGATTCTGCTCCATTTTGTTCCGAGGAATGCATTTTGGATGACACCATTTTTCTCATTAGCACCCTCGATCCTTGGGACAGTGATATCATCGTATATATTCATACTTCTACCTTCCAATCTGAGTTGACGAATGATGCTCATCGACACATCTGCCATCGTTCACAACCTTATCGCATAGTTGGAGATACACTCTACCGCATCCGAGCTGATTTTGTTCTCCGTTAGTGTTTAACTCTCAAGGAGGCTGAAAAGGTCCTCAATGATTTCTACTCTGGCACCTGTGGTGGTCACATGTCTGGATATGCTAACACACAGAGTATTCTTTGTGCTGGATATTTCTAGCCTACCATCTTTAAAGACTGCATTGTTGCTGTCCGTAAGTGTCACAATTGCCAGATTTACCAACGCAAGATGTGCGCGCCACCTACACACCTCCATCTTTTCATTACCATTAGTCCCTTTGTGAAGTGGGGCATCAATTTTATGACGTGTAATCCTCACTTGGCCGGGGGGCATGCTTATATTATCGTTGCCGTTGAATACTTCACTAAATGGGTTGAAGCAATGCCTACACTTACAGTTGACGGTAATATAACTGCACAATTCCTGTTCAATCATGTAATTCCCAGGTTTGGTGTCCCTCAAGCCATTGTCACGGATCATGGTTCTCATTTTTTTCCATTACATGATGGCTAAGTTGACTTCCAAGATGGGTCTATGTCATGAAAACTCAACACCGTACTACCCTCAGGCCAATGGCCAGGTTGAAGCTGTGAATAAGGTTCTAGTCACTATGCTTCAGCATACGATTGGGATGCACAAGTCAAAATGGAATCTCATTTTTCTTTTCAGCTCTTTGGGCTTACCGAAACTTAGTGAAGGATGCAACCAGATTCACTCCATTCCAGCTTGTCTATGGTTTGGAAGCTGCCCTTCCGATTGAATGCGAAATCCATTCTCTCAAGATAGCTATTGAATTTATACCTAATACTTCGCCAGAAGAAGAGTGTCGTCTATATTTAGAGAGGCTCGATGAAACTTGTCGCTTTTCTACTCTTGTCATAGAAACAAAGAAAATGTGGGTCAAAGCTCATTTCGACCAGTCGGTTTCCCCTCGTTCCTTTGTAGAAGGAGACCTCGTCCTCTTGTATGACCAAGCTCATGATAAGCTGTGGGCAGGAAAATTTGAACCCATGTGGCATGGGCCCTATATTGTTAAGCGCAGTTTGTAGAACGAGGCTTATGAGCTAATTGACTATGAAGGTTATCCTTTGGATGAACCCAGAAATGGGTTGTATCTCAAAAAATACTATGCATGAGTTTCTCGTGCATGTTATTTTGTACATAGGTGTGTTTTCATTTTTGTACATTTTTTGTCTTGTTGTGCTTAGAGAGTAGTTTTTTCCTGCTTATTATGTTGTTTTTTACTATGCAGATGTCTGCCATTCCTTATGTTGGTTTTGTGGATGTTGCCTCCCACAGTACCCGGAACCTGTCTTCTACAACATGGGTGATTTTTAATCCTAATGGTGAGTTGATAGACCATCAAGGTATTTTTCTAGGACGAGCCACATGAAATGTCATTGAATATAGTGCCTTCATTGAACTCTTAACTGAGGCGATTGCTCTTGACATTCGTGAATTAATTGTTAACCTAGAATCTTAGCTTGTTGTTCTTCAGCTTAATGGGCATTATTCTGTTAGAAATCCTAAAATATTATGGTTGTATTTGCATGTTTGTTTATTAGAAAGGAATTTTGATTTCATCACATACCAACATATTCCTAGATGAATGAATGCATTAACTGATACAGTAGCCAATATTGTATTAGATAGAAATTTGCGTAATTTGTAAAACATAATCATCACATAATAAGATTCATACAGGAAAATAGGCATATATATATATATATATATATATATCGAGTGTTTACATCCACGTGCATCATAAGTTCAAAAAATATGTATGTTTTGGTTACATCCTGAGACATCATGTCTCTCAAAAAATATGTAGAAATAAAAGCCTAGGCATCTAATCAACATGATGCTCATGGTAGCATGTCACTGCATGCACAAGCCACCTTAATAAGTGGTGAACATGGTTATACACCCCCACAGTGGGCCTCTGGTATGCGAGAGGAACATCGTCAAATCTCGCATAATCTAGGATTCTACTGGTGAGTCCCTCTAGGTTGCGTACAATTTCCTCCTCCTTGCTTCCCTCGCCATGAGGGCCCACATGAAAATAACAAGTAATCCTCCGTGCTATTGGACACATTCCTGTAGGTATTTCTGGGCCAACCTCTGCAAATACATGGATTAAAATCATAACATATATAATAAAAAAATCATAATACTCATTAAAATCAAAAAATGAGTCTTACCCAATGCTTCATCCCAATCCTCTCCTGCTGGGAGTGGGAGATCTGCATCACCTGTAAAGTTTGTGCATGTGTAGGGCTAGTCCTCCACGACAATAAGTTATCATTAGAGCTAGTCAAATAATTTTAGTCTCCATGACATCTGTTGACCGCCTCCTAATCTGGGCATCAAAGCCGCCAAACAGACCATCTGTGGCTCTCATGGTGGTGGTGTAGGGAATATCACTTCCTGACGTTGAAAGATTGGTAACCTTTCTAGGATGAATGGTACTAAGATGGAGCCATAGCCTAACTGTTTCAGCTTTCCATTCTTGCATTTTTTCAGTTGGCATTTCATATTGATTGTTACCGCCTCCAGTTGTAAAGAGTTTGGACCATACAATCTATGGTTGGAGCTTGAGATCCGACAGCTCACGTGATGGTGTGCATCACTACTTTTAGTGCCAAATCGGGAATGGTTTGGATATCCACTTTCCTGCTCTTTGATCCTTTTCTTGCCCCTTGGTAAACCCTGTCTATGAGCATGATCATGTTTTCCATCGTGGGCTGGGTACGTGTCAGGATTGGTACTGGCCCCCTCTGTGATAATCTTGTGATGAATTATACATCAGAGACTTCAATCTCTATCTCCTAATCATGAATTATGAATCTTTTCTGATCAATGTCCTATACATTGATTAGGTATTGTAATAAATCTGGTTGAGCCCAAAGACATGGTGCCATGAAGAATTTTAGAAGCCCGCAGTCTCTTAGAACATCTATGCATATTACATTGCCCATGGATTCTTCATCTTCATCTCCGTGTTCTCTTTCCTTCCATTCGATCACCATTTTTCTTTCACACACCTGCAAAATCATCAATGTGGCCATCATTAGTCAAATTATTAACTATTGAATTGTTTAAAATGGGCTAGATAGTAGAATGTTTATGCAAAATCCGTGGCCCCGATTGGTGCGAATTTTTTAAACACAGTCGCGCCAAGTGGTGTGCCCCCATTAAAATTCAAGGCGAGTTGGCGTGAGTCCAAGCCCAGAAACTGCACCAACCGCCACACCCTAATTTGAACAAAATCCCCCAACAAATGTGAAAAATTGAAATGGAAGAAATGAAAATTAATTCAAAATGCAGGCAAGAATACAAGCTCTCACCTGAAGCAGATGGATTCACGATTGGTCTCCTAGATTTTCTACTGTCAGCTCCACAAAATCACAGTGAAAAAGGGTAAAAGTGCTCACAAGAGGTAAAAAGTGAAAAGTAATTTATTTTTACTATTTCTGTCATCTTATAGAATTTTCGAAACTCTAACAATGTTTTTGGGTTTGTTTTTTGATTATTTTAATATTTTATCTTGAAAATTGGGTTTTACATGCATTTCTTGTGCAGTAACAGGTCCTCAACATGATAGTGATGAAGTGACGAGTTTTTTTTTATTAATTTTTCAGACTCAGTGAAATCACAAAAAATTCACCCCCTGGAGTCATCTTTCAGCGCTTTTCTGACTCTCGAAAATTGAAAAGATTGTCGAGACTCTTATCCTTTTGAACTCATTAAAGGCTACGAAACGACATCTACCCAGTATACATTTACCCCTTTTTCGAGCTGGGATAGATTATTTACAAAAAAGGAATACCTTAGCCTATTGCAACTAAGAGGTTCTCTTAGATATGGTTTTCTACATTTTCAGATTTGTGAAACTACCTACCAAAAGGGCTTGCTGGAGATTTATTTTCTGCTTCTTTTCAAACTTTCTAAACATGAAAAGATGCCAAGTTCTTCCTTTGTCAGACTCGTTAAAACTTACATGACATCGGAAATCGTCAGTATGACGTAACCAAGTTCATCCTTTCTAGGGCTTGTAAAATGTATTAGGATTGATTTGTCCGAAGGACAAACTTATATGACATGCATATGCTATCCCCTTCAATATTGTTTCCAAAAATAATTGGGGTACTCGCCAGCAATGGTGGGAGAAAATGGAACCAGTTCTCATTCGTGTCGGTAGTATGTAGCTCTTGAACATGACACTCGTCTGCAATTCGTGTCGGGTTGGGGACATCCCATTTCGTAATTTTTCCTCCATGGGTTTGGGCTATATATTTTGACCTCTCATCTGCTCTTTGCCATGTCATCATGACCTCAGATCCCCTGATGTCAAATACTGCAAAATTCTGGAGTCATGTCACCAATATGTTCAAGAGAAGTTTCCTTCTACATTTTTCAACCTCTGATCCTCTGTTTAGTCTTGATTCACTATCATCTTATTCCTCTGTCTCATGTCGATGATGTGGGAAACATTATGGCCCTCCTTCGACCAGGTCACTTCCTGTCGACTTTAGCTCATTATCCAAGAAGCTGATCTAGAGACTCCATTCTGGTACCTTGGAGCTTGCATGCCTCAATGGAAAGTTATTCGCATTCAGCAACAGGTCCTAATCATTGGCCTTCGATCGAATGATTTCACGGGTGTTTAACTCTAGCTCACTGTTCACATTTCGTGCATTGTACTAGTTGTACCTTCAGATCCATTGTCATTACTGGTGGATTCTCTCGCGTCTGTTAACAGATTTCATCATTGTCTGGTAATCAGGCGACTTTCTCACATGTTCGACTTCAGTTCACCCATTCACATGCTTGAATTTGTACTTGTTTGAGTCGATATGGAGTGCAAGACCTTGGGATTTTGTTTGATAAAATCCAGACTGTGAGATGATTTGGTTTATCATGACTATATGCATGATTCTTCTGATTGGATGGCTGCGACCATACCTTAGTCAATTTTTTGATCCTTCTTGCTGGATGGCTATGTCCATACCTCATATCTTATTTTTATATGTACTCTATTATGGATGGCTATTCCCATGCCACATATTCATGTATCAGAGATATCGGTTGTACTTGTTCTTGCAAGTCTTTCGACGATGGTGTTTGGTTTGGGCACGTTCTCGTAAATATTTCACTCCTCCGTCTCTCTCGGACCTCACACTTTAAGGGGAATATTTTACACAGTATTTTTTCACCATCCCTGCAATCCCCATCCCAAATATTGGAGGAAGATTTTAGTGACTACTGTGTATTTTCATATCTTTCTAAAAGTGTCATTGCATCCCTTGGCATGTCAATAACATTTCCTCTGTTAATCATTCCTGAAGCAGGTTCTAAAAAACAAACAATTTTGGGTCAGCGCTGGTATGTATTTATGGCCTTGTGCCCACAAAGAAATTAACAATGGGCCTCACACCCATTGGTGCTCTGTCTCAGTGGGGCACCTGCACCGATCTGTTTTTGGAAATTTTTTTAAAATAGAAATAAATTTTCCATTCCCAACGACTTCGTGAGTGGAGTCATCATGGTTTGTTCGATTGAATAATGTCAAAGTCCTCCCTTTGGCTTCTTGTTTCCTACAATTGAGCAACTCCCCAAAGGATAAGGCCTCTCTTTCACCTTATGAGGGATCCCAAACCACCTCCTCCTCTCCTATAGGTACTTCCTTCTCACATAGTTTCAGCTAGCTGAAAATTCCTTACTATAGCTGGTGTGAAGAATAAGGCAGAGAGGAATCCATTGTCAAGAGAGAGTTTAGGTCCATTGCCTCACCAAGTCCGATCCTCGACGAATTCCTGAGACACGATTGAATAAACCCGTCGAAGGAGGCTACAACGTCAAGGCATTAAGGTTGTAAACTTCTTTTATCTATCATTAATACATGACTGGTTTTTTTGTTACAATTTTGTGTTCGATCATATGCAAAATGTTTGATTCTCCTTGACCAATCGAATAGTTGTGAATGAAAATATGTTTTTGTATGTTGTCATTGTTCACTTTATCCTTGTGTAGGTACATGGAAATTATCACTAAAATACCGTGACGTGTGAAGGCAAAGATCAGCGTATTGCTGCTACAAACTACAACAAAAGTGTTGGACCAAGGTATGTCATCTATCCTAACTCGTTTTCATTTATAAGCTAGGAGTTTGAAATTCCAGCTTGTTCCCTTGTTGCTAGACCCACTCTAGGGCTAGATGGATCACCTTTGTCCGCATAGGGGATTTACCTTCTCAACGGGGTGGTAATGAAATATTTATTTGGGAGAGATTTCGGTGCCTCTAGATACTTATTGGTCCATTCATGAATATTTTCCACAGCTGTAACACCCTCTTTCAGCATGGGGGATTTTTATTTAGTGTCATTTTAAATAGATATAATAGGGGCTAATGTATGATGCAACTTCATCATATCTTCATAAACCAACACCATGGCTCCTCTCAGGGTTTCGAATTATTCCTTGATCAAGTCCTGCAATTCCTTCACGCTTGAATGACCTAAGTGAACTGCTACATTCTCTTCTTCTAGTTTCCTCTTTTCTTCTTCTGCGTTGGAAAATATTTGTTTAGATGCATATATATTGCCTTAAATTTATGTGAAATTATTTCTCATTCTCCTAACATTTAGTTTAGTTGTAGTTACAAAATAGGTCCTTATCGAAGTGATCATTTTAGGATTCATCATGGTGTCAAGGAAGATTCCCTTTTCTGTGGTCACGAACAACGGCTCCGCAGGGTTCCTAGTGTAACATTTCCTTTTTTGAGACATGATCTTATTACTGAATTGATTGAAGGTGAGCTTGATCAATTCAAGAACCTCTTCTTCTGCCTCGTCTAGGATGCCCAACTCTCTAAGAGGAAGATGTCCCCCAGTGATGGGAGTGGATGGAGGAACATCTAATGGCGTAAACTATGCTTGATCATTCAGCTTTCCTTACTATTAAAATGCTTCCTAGGCTTCTTTGTAGGCCTCTTATTGTTTTATCTTTTCTTCCTCTTCATTTCTCCTATTTTCCTCCTCTAGTCTTCTCTTTCCTTTCTCTTCCTCTCCTATTTTTTCTTATTTTTCTCTTCTCTTTTGCGATCCTACTGAGTTTTATGTTCTTGTATTTTCTTCTCTTATTCGTAGACCTTCCTATGTTCCTCCTCTTATCTTTTCCACTGTTCCTCTTGTTTTTTCCATTTTTCCTCCTCTTGTCTTTTCAATTTTTCCTACTCCTGTTGCTTCTTCTTTCTCTCATCTTCTTCTTCTTGTTTCTTCTTAAGTTGGTCCTTGGGCTGCTAGTCTCTTGATTTCTGTGAGATTTTAAGTTCTTCTTCTCTTTTGCTCTTGAATTCTTCTTTTTGTCTAGCTAAGGTCTCATTTTTTTTTTCCAGTATTTTTCCATAGTCCCCTTCATCTTGGCTGCTCGGGGATTCTTCTATATATTTTCCCTTTTGCTTCTTTAGCTTCCCTGCTACCTTTTCTAGCCCCTTGTTTCTCTTTAGTGAAGTTTACCTTACCTATATGCTTACATTTTCTTAAGAATGTCTGGCCTCCTCATCTTCATCTTCTTGTTTCTCACTTGGGCTAAGCTTTGGTCTGAATTATAATAGTTTCTAAACTTTTCCTCATGGGGATGTGTAGTGTGCTGGTATGACCAGTTGAAGTTGGAATTATTGCAATGGGATGATACTAATATCTTAGGGTCATAGGTCCAATAATTCAATGACCCAAAATGGAGCCCCTTCATCTCTTCAAATTCTTTGAAGTTTAGGACTGTGTATTCTCCAATGGTGAGAGGGAAATCAGGCTAAGGTTTATTCTTCGCTTTGCTCAACGTCTTCAAGAAAGCAGTTGTTATTTGGCAACACACTTACCACAAAAATAACTTGTCCATGACAAACCTAGGAAGTGCATGAGGGCATTTATACGAACCTAAGATTCTGGTAAATTTTCCCTCTCGGATAGGGAACCAAGTGCTATCTTAATGACAGTCTCCATGGCCCTCTTTGACATGCATGTAGGGTATTATCTCATAAGAAACAAGTATAATGGGGTGATGAATGTTTGAGAGATAGAATCATGTAAATTTTTATAGCCCAGATTCCAGAAGACCTTATAGTGCTCGTGTGCCAGATCCTCCATATCCACATTCCAGTTATAAATCTAATGGTCAAACTGACATCTTGCACAGACTGAATCCATTAGGTATGAGGCCATGTAAAATTATGGTGGTTGGTCTGCCTTAGTAATATTTTCCATACTTATGTTAATCCTTAATGCGATAACTAAGATATTGGCCTAACTGAAAATTGTTCCTCTGGTGGCGATGATATGCATGATAGGGACCCATGTCCCATCAAGGGTATCAATGCCATCCTTGCCGTACAATAAATTCATCATGGCTACGATGAGTTGATAAAATTTCCTTATACCTTCCGTCTTGTAGAGCTAATAATTATTTTCCGGTGTAATATTCCCAATTTTCCATCAGTTAATTGGAATATTATAGTTATTATTTTTCTTGCTTAGTTAAGTAAATAAAAGGGTGGAGGGAGCCATAAACCCCATAGGTGAATAAAATCCAGCTTTTTTTGTGTGAATGTGGGTTAATTAGACAGTAGATTAACATTATGGAATAGTGGAGCAACTTATTAATGAAGAAGAAGTGGAGATCATGTAGCATTAGTAAGGAAGATCATGGAGATAGTGGAGGAGTAAAAGTAAGATTATGGAGGAGTAAAAGTAAGATCATAGAGCAATAATGATGAAGTGATGGAGGGAGAAGTGCATTAAATGCACACATGATGGAGGAGTGGAAAGTAAATGAAGAGATCATGGAGATCATGGAGAGACAACGCAGTCTTCATGAAGACTAGTGGCCACATGTGCAACGCAATCATGAGGTGGGCCAAGGCTAGGGAAGGATCACAACCATATAAGGAAGGTGAGGGCAGCAAAGCAAATCAGTCTGGAATTTGATATCGTATTTATGTTTGACATTCTTTGCACGCTTCAACTACTTAGCTAAGTCTGATGTGATGTTTATCACACGGGTGTTCCTGAGCAGGAATCCCACCCTTACCCATGGGGGACATTGAGTGCCTACTCTAGGAATGTTTGTTTGAGTAGAAAATCATCATCTGGCATTGGTGTCACATCCAACCCCTCTCTGCAGCACATACAACTTTAGGAATTACACATTCATTTCTTAGGGTTTGAGAGGAGGAGGTAGTTCTTAGCATTATAGCTAAGGAACTAGTTGAGGGATCATCCTTTCATCTTGTGATTCATTTAAATCTTCCATGATAAAAATTTATACATCTAAAATTATACCGTAATTTCTACACCTCCAAGCAGGAATAGTTCCTTCAGGAATTGCGCAGTTCAGTTAGGTAGATCTAAGGAAGGAAGGAAGTTTCAATAATTTCAACTTGGAATCCTGTGAGGGGTCTTTCCCTCACTTTGGAGAGATCATTTCCATTAGCTGTGAGCTATAATTCATCACCTAGCATCAGGTTATAGCTTCATCCCTCTTGACAGTGTAGTTCATTCCAACAATTGCAACTTGAGTAGAGGAAGGAGGAGCTAGATCTCAAGCTTCTAGCTTGGAGATAAAGAGAAGGGAACAACCCTTCATGTATTGAATTGATTGGGTGATTTTGCAGCTGATAGATTATTCTTTCATCCCCATATCAGCAGTTTTCTTCAAGGAGTGCGTAACTCAGCCAACATGGGTGTAGTGTGCAACCCAAAAAGGGCTGAAAATCCAAAATTCAAATCTGGCCAAACGATTTCTAGGTTTTTCTGGGTTTTGTGAGTAGAAGATTTGGTTAAAATACCTGATCATTATGAGTACTCCAAAAATATGCCACACATTGTTATTATTCCTAGTAGTATTAGTTTCCAGCAGCAACAACAACAGTAGCAGCACACATTTCCAGTGCTAGTTTTCTTTAGTGTATTTCAGCCATCTTGTGGCTTGAGTGAATTCCTTTTTTAGCACAGTGTAATTTATTTTTCTGTTGATTATAATGATATAACCCAGCAGTTTTTTCTCATAGAGTATGATGTCTTAATGTACTTTCCATTTGCAGCATAATTCTAGCATTTTCAAGATTTTAGTGCTATTTTCCTGTTTTGATTTATTTGGAATGTTGAATATGATCTATATTCTCGTCTCTTCCATTTTTGAATATTACAGTGGTATCAGAGCATGATCTTTGGCTCAAATTGTGGGCATTTGATGACGTCATAAGAATAAGAAGAAGAAGCAGAAAAAGAAGAAGTCTACAATGGTGGAAGGATTGAGTTGCTTTAGGAATTGTGTAGTTAAATTAGGCAGATTTAAGGGAGGAAGGAAGTTCCAAGCATTTTAGCTTGGAATCATGTGAGGGGTCTTTCCCTCAATTTGGAGAGATCATTTCCATCAGTTGTGAGCTATACTTCATCACCTAGCAGTAGTTTATAGCTTCAACCCTCTTGAAACGTAGTTCATTTCAGCAGTTGTGCAGTGTGCAGCTACAACTTGAGGAGAGGAAGGAGGAGCTAGATCTCAAGCTTCTAGCTTGGAGATCAAGAGAAGGTACCAACCCTTCATGTATTGAGTTGATTTGGTGTTGTTTCAGAGGAAAGATCATTCTTTCAGCCCCATATCAGTAGTTGTATTCAGGGAGTGTGTAACTTAGCCAGCAGGGGTGCAGGGTGCAACCCAAAAAGGGTTGAAAATCAAAATTTAAAATCTGGACAAACCATTTCTCGGTTTCTCTGGGTGTTGTGAGTAGAAGCCGTGGTTAAAATCCCGAATCATTATAAGCACTCCAACAACCTCCCACACATGGTTCTTCTTCCTAGTAGCAGTAGTTTCCAGTAGTAGCAGCAGTAGCAGTACACATTTCTAGTGCTAGTTTTCTTTTATGTATTTCAGTCATCTTGTGGCTTGAGTGCATTCCTTTTAGAGCACTATGTAATTTATTTTCTATTTATTATAATGATATGACCCAACTATTTTTGCTCATATATTATGATGTCTTAATTTACTTTCCAGTTGCAACATATTTCCGGCATTTTCCAGAATTTAGTGTTATTTTCCTGTTTTGATTTATTTGGAATGTTGCATATGTTCTATATTCCTGTCTCTTCCATTTTTAATATTACATCCTAGAAATTGGAAGGATCTAGCCACAAACTCTTGAGGATGTCCTTGTTTGGAATCTTGAAATATACCAACCATTGCGAATTGAATGACTCCTTTTTTGTGGCCGCGAAATATTCCCCCATGTTATTCCTCACTACCCACCGCTCAATGTCTATTTTTTGTAAGATACATTCAATGATTTATGCACATGGAAATATAGGAGGATGTGTAGCTACTTGGTGGAGTCTATATCTCTTGAAATTAATATATACCTGGAAATCGTCCTGGTCCTCTGGGATGTCTGGTTTGGAGAACTATGCGTAACTATCAAACCAAAAAAGCTTGTTGCTTTTGTTGAGATTGCATGCAGTGTATCCGTTTATGGGAGGTGGAAGGATTTGAAAAATTTGTTGTGCATTGCCTTTAGGGTTTTTTCAGGGATTTTTTACCATAGACAGTGTCATCTCGCTCGAGAAGGAGGTAATTGAAATGCAGTCGAGCTCTACGCCACCTGACATGTCAAATATACAGTCCCATGATAATATAGATGGAATGTGTTATCACTCATAATTTTGTGAGTCATTACTTGACATGGTCATACATTTCTCTCCTCAAAAGGGTAAGGACTTCTTAAACCTACTTCAAATTGGCATAGGAAATTTCATTTTTTCATATTTAACCTATCCTAAGTTTTAGGACCACCCTCATTTCATCTCAAAATCACCTCCATATAGGTCACATCATGTCTCATCAGTCATCATTTGCTGTTAGTTTTCATTTCCCAAGAATTTAAATCTGAAAAGGTCATTTTAGCCAATAATCCTTACTTTCGTAGAAAAACTGCCCAAAAATACATTAACTACGCTATGAAAAGAGGGTTTTCTGTTTTCAAAATGTAGAATTTTTCTGTTTTATACATGTTTTTAGAATGTATATTATGGACAGCTCGGGATGTTTTTCCAAAAAATAGGAGAGGTTTTTCTTCAATACATAATGACCTACAAAAACCTCCTTCATGTTTGAAACATATATCAAGGATAGGGAGAAAAGATCTCATCTATGAACCCTATGTTTTTCAGAAAAAACAGAGTTATTTTAGTGATGATTAAACTTGCTAAAGGTGAAAAGGATGTTTTTTGAAGAGGAAACACCTCAAGGATCTTAAATTGAGTTTGATTATGTTTTTAGAGGTTAATGGCATGTTGAATACCAATTTTCTACAGATGGAGGTTACAAATCTGAGGCAAAGTCAAAATCCAGAAATTGCATAGTTTTCCACAGGTTCGTAGCGTTTCTTAGGCTTAAAGCAAAAAAAACGCTATGAAACCACCTGTAGCTGTCTTTTTTTATTATAAAAATATTTTTGGTAGATTCCAAGGAGAGGAAATGATCAGGAATATGTATCATGGCATGATGAACACAATGCAAAGGTCATTTTTTGTACGCTATGAAAGTACGTTATGACACTACCATTCTTTCGTAGCGAGCTGTTTTGAGGGTTCTGAGAAGGTTTATGAGCAATTTTGGACAGGTGGACACTTTCAAAAGGTAAAGGTACTTTTCCAGCAATCATCCAAGACTTGAAGACCATGAAATGAAGAAAACTCATCAGCTAAACGATTAGTTGAATATAAAGACCTATTTTCCTAAAAAGTAGGGTTTGTTCCATAGGTTGAGGAGAAAAATTAAGATGTCAAGTAGTGATTAGTTATGTACTAGCTCATTTGAACATGTGAATCATTAGTTGTTAGATGTGTAACTATTTCAAGAGATAAGGTAGTTGATGTAATAATTAGCAGTTTGAGTCCTATTAGGAAAAGGACTGTTTTATAGTGTAGCTACCATTTTCTCATTAAAGCACATGTTTTCCTGTTATGCAAGGTGTCATTAGGAAAATTTCAATGAATCTATTCAAGAGAAAGATCATCTCTCATGTAACAAGGTCTATTAAAGGGCAGAGATTCGAAATTGTAACAGGTTGGAGATTTTTTGCAATACTACAGCTTTATGTAATTTGACTAATATTAGTAATACAAAGGACTTTTTATTGACCAACCTGAGATTCTCATGGAGTTTTAGTGCTTAAATGATCTATATTTTCTATGTGTACCATTTGCAGTGGTTTTCATCTTTAATACTTAGAATTCATGGGTTTATAATTTGAATTCCTTTATTGATGAAATGGCTGTGTTATTTCATGTTCCATGTGTGATTTACCTCTGCTAAAAACTCTTACTTGCCTAAGCTTCCATGTCAAGAGACCTTAACACTGAACTACTAATTTGTTGACTCCATAAGCCCAATGGTTGCAAACTTGTACTATTTTAAACCTACATACATCACGAGCAAGTTATTTTCTAAGTAGAGTTAGCCATCTAGTTTCATCATTATCAAATATCATTAAACTATTTGAGAGAACCCTCTTGGACCGAAGAGGCTAAGCTTCAGTTACAAGTTGGTTTTAAACAGTTAAATGAATTTGTCTGATTAGTAGCCAATCAAGTGCAATTTTGTGATAACATTTTGGTGCGTTTTCCAGGAGTCTGAGGATATACATCTCTAGAAAATTCTAAAGCTGAACTCTTGAAGGTAACAGGAGCTTGGAATCTGTTCGAGGCTGCAACTACCTTGGTGACTCCATTGTTGAAGAATTCAAAATTTCATAGATTCATGGTGATTCCAGTGTACATATGAAGAAATCAGATGCTACCATTCTTGTTTCAAGGTATGCATGTATATATTTTACAAAAATTTATGGCTTACCAAATCCTTTTCCAAAAGATGCATATTTTTTAAGGAATGGTCCAAAGATCAATGGGGAAGATTTGAGTTTGACCTTGAAGTATATATTTGATTTTCGTGATTTACTGAGCTTCTTAGAGTCAGACATGAAGATATTTTCATCATAGTGTTCTATGATTAATTTCAAGGGAAATGTAAACAATGGATTGAAAGCTTTCCTATAAGATCTATTAAGTCATTTGCTGAGTTTTGGCTTATTTTTGTGGAAACATGGATGGAAAGAACAGAGTTAGTGGCATACTCTCCTTCCATTCAAGGTTTTAAACAATGGAATGATTATCACACTAATGAGGATGTGGATGAAATTTTTTTTTTGTCTTTGTCTTCTTATTTAAAGTCATTTGAGTGGAAGTCAGAAGATAATATTCAATTTTTGGATGAATTTGCTAAGAACATTGAAAAAGACATTGAAGTTTTAGAAGATCAAATTCAATCTTATAGTCTTCATAATCAAGATCAATATTTTCAAAAGTTTTCCATTCTAGAACACAAAGAGAGGGTGATGTTATCTTTCTTTTTTGAGATTGAAGAAGAAAACCTTTTTCTTGAAAATCAGTTTGAGAATCAGTTTGATAGCACAAAACTAAAATATTTTGATGCTAAAGAAAGCTTATATAAGTTTTCTAAAATTGCAGAATGTCTTGAGAATCATCAAACATGCTATGTCTTCTATGATCCTATAGCTGACTACATGGAAGAGTTATACAGTCCAGATTTCCAGTTATATTTTCATTATGAAGATCAGATACATTTTATGTTGCCTTTGTCATTTCAGTATCCTGCTTAATTTTGGTTAAAGTGTAGTCAAGAGGTTCAAGTGTCAGATCAGATCGATTACTGGCTTCATTGGAAGTTTCATGTTGCTTGAATCAAACATGAAGATTGCAGTTATTAGGGTAGGTAGGAGTGTGTAAATAAGCTCAAAGTTGACTAAGAATCCTTTCAATATGTACATATTTAGTTTTTCAGCAGTAATCATCAAGCTTGATCCCAAGGAGAAGGCCAAGAGAGCTTGGCAAAGTCTTCATAAATTTCAAAGTTTTTATTTCCAAGAAGATGGATGGCATTGAAACTATAGGTTCTTTGGTGTACCATAGGGGCACACCATCCCAAGTGGAGCCACTGTTATCACTCATAATTTTGTGAGTCATTACTTGACATGGTCATATAGTTCACTCCTCAAAAGGGTAAGGACTCCTTAAACCTTTTTCAAATTTGCATAGGAAATTTCATTTCTTCATATTTAACCTATCCTAAGTTTCAAGACCACCCTCATTTTGTCTCAAAATTAGCTCCATATAGGTCACATCATGTCTCATTAGTCATCATTTGCTGTTAGTTTTCATTTCCCAAGAATTTAAATCTGAAAAGGTCATTTTAGCCGAGAATTCTTACTTTCGTAGTGAAACTGCCCAGAAATACACTAACTACGCTACGAAAAGAGGGTTTTCTGTTTTCAAAATTAAGATTTTTCCTGTTTTATACATGTTTTTAGAATGCCGATTTTGGACATCTGGAGATTTTTTTCAAAAAAAATGAGAGGTTTTTCTTCCAGACATACTGACCTACACAAACCTCCTTCGGTTTTGCATTATCTATCAAGGATAGGGTGAAAATAAATCATTTCTGAACCGTATGTTTTTAGAAAAAACAGAGTTATTTTAGTGATGAATAAACTTGCTAAAGGTGAAAAGGATGTTTTTTTGAAGAGGAAACACCTCAACGCTCTTAAATTGAGTTTGATTATGTTCTAAGAGGTGAATGGCATCTTGAAGACCAATTTTATACAGTTGGAGGTTACTAATCTGAGGCAAAGTCAAAATCTGGAAATTGCATAGTTTTCCACAGTTTCATAGTGTTTCCTAGGCTTAAAGCTAGAAAAACGCTATGAAACCACCTGTAGCTGTCTTTTTGCTTATAAAGCCACTTTTGGTAGCTTTCAAGGAGAGGAAATTATAGGGAAGATGTGTCAAGGCATGATGAACACAATGCAAGAGGAAAGAAGCATAAAATTTGATTGCAAAGGTAATTTTTTATACGCTACGAAAGTGCGCTACGAAACTGCCATACTTTCGTAGCGAGCTGTTTTGAGGGTTTCTGAGTAGGTTTATGAGCAGTTTTGGATAGGTGGACACTTTCAAAAGGTCAAGGGAATTTTTTAGCAATCATGCAAGACATGAAGACCATCAAATGAAGACAACTCATCAGCTAAACCATTTGTTGATGATAAGGACCTGTTTTCCTGAAAAATCGGGTTTGTTCCATAGGTTGAGGAGAAAAATTAAGATGTCAAGTAGTGATGAGTTCTATAATATCTCATTCGAACATGTGAATCATTATTTGTTAGATGCGTAATTGTTTCAAGAGATAAGGTAGTTGATGTAATATTTAGCAGTTTGAGTCCTATTAGGAAATGGGTTGTTTTATAGTGTAGCTATCATTTTCTCATTAAAGCACATGTTTTCGTGTTATGCAAGGTGTCATTAGGAAAATTTAGATGAATCTAGCCAAGAGGTAGATCATCTCTCATGTAACAAGGTCTATTAAAGGGCATAAATTCGAAATTGTAAAAGGTTGGAGATTTTTTGCAATACTGCAACTTTATGTAATTTGACTGATATCAGTAATACAGAGGACTTTTTATCTACCAACCTGAGATTATCATGGAGTTTTTAGTGTTTATCTGATCTATATTTTCTATGTGTACCATTTACAGTGGTTTTCATCTTTAATACTCAGAATTCAAGCTGTATGCTCTGACTTCCTTTATTGATGAAATGGATGTGTTATTTCATGTTCCATGTGTGATTTACCTATGCTAAAAACTCTTACTTGCCTTAGCTTCCATGTCAAGAGACCTTACCACTGAACTACTAATTTTTTGACTCCATAAGCTCGATTCTTACAAACTTGTACTCTTTTCAACCTACGCAAATCACAAGCAAGTTTTTTTCTAAGTAGAGTTAGCCATCTAGTTTCATCATTATCAAATATCATTAAACCCTTTGAGAGAGCCCTCTCAGATTGAAGAGGTTAAGCTTTAGTTACAAGTTGGTTTGAAACAGTTACATGAATTTGTCTGATTAGCAGCCAATCAAGTGTAATTTTGTGATAACAACATGCATTCTATGAATATTGGAACTGAAATAACAAACTAAGGCCTCTGAATGCTTAGTA
This sequence comes from Pinus albicaulis, assembly GCA_034641835.2. NCBI lineage: Eukaryota > Viridiplantae > Streptophyta > Pinopsida > Pinales > Pinaceae > Pinus > Pinus albicaulis. The sequence continues at coordinate 100,689,533 of CM076578.1, read as the reverse complement.
GAGTCTAGGGAGGAATTTTGTATGGGAAAGTTTGCAGCGTCGCAAAAATTGAGAGGTCGCAAAAATGAGAGCAACAAGATGTGAAACTATGTGACTTAGAAGCTACATCGCAACCTTGTTTAGGTCGTGCCAGCCACAAATCATTGAGTTTGCAGGGAGGGAAAAGTCATAAAAGTCGCACAAGTTGTGGGGTCACTGAGTCACATAATCATTGAGGTTGCAGGTTGCACAAGTCACAGGTCACAACAATTTGCCTATTGTGGCTTTTGTTCATGCAACTTGTCTACTAGAGCAGCTTGGTGAAGGGGTCGAGGAATATTTCTTGGGTTCAAGCTCCCTCTGGACCAAAAAGACTTAAGATAAATATGAAAGATGAAATCTAGGTGAGAGGTGGCCCTATTTGCTAAGGTAGAGGAAGTGTAATGGACAAATTATCATATGGGGGGATTTTAGGAGTAAAATGAGACTTTGAGAGTTTAGTGGGGTGGATAAAATGATCCCCTGAGGGAAGGTAGAAGAATAGGTGACACAATAGGAACACATGGAAAAATATAATGATTAATGGAAGAGGAAAGTTCACACACTTAGAGGAAGTCACGTGCATGTTGAGTTTCCAAGCTCTTGAACGCTCCAATGAACTGAATAAATGACTAAGGGGTTAAAACAACTATATAGAACATGTCACACATGTGAGAAATAAATGAGGTCACAAGGGTCGCGGTTGTGTCTCTTTGAAACCTTTGTGACCTCTGCGACCTTGCAACCCATTTGAGGTTTCATAGTCGCGATGTCACATGAGTTGAATATTTTAGGGTTAGAGAGCTTTGCAACCTTGCAATATCAGTGACTTCGCGACTTGTGCAAGGTTGTAAAGTTGTAATATGGGTGAAAGGTCGCAAATTTTAATTTGCGATTTAGCGACTTGACGTAGAAAAAATTTAAAGGTTGCAATGCTGCAAGCTATTAAGCTCGGGGATACCCACTTTATGAGACCTATGAATTAAGAAAAATGATCTTCAATTCTACCAAAGTTAGATTTTCGAAATATTTAAAGGCAGGTTTACCAACTGGTAGGAGGCTTAGATCAAGTTGTGGAATGTAGGGGCTCCATGATCCAAAATCTTTTGTTTGAGATGTATAAAATAATTCACATGTGAAAATTGTAGCTTTAAACAAGAAAAATTTAAAGGCATAAGAGGAAAAAGAGAGAAGCAATTAACATCATGCACGAAGACACAAGAGTTGATATCGGAGTTCATCCAGGAGGCACTACGTCTTTGGGCCTGGCTCAAATAGTGGAGAGGCCCTACTTTCATTAAATGGAAAAGATGAAAGTACAAGTACAAAATGAGGAATTACACCCTTATACCTACCCAATATGAGATTCGCTGAAAATTTCAGACCTATGATGACAAAATGGGCAGCACTGTTGGATTTGTGGCATCAAGTAGTACAAAATCCATATAAAATTTGCCCCAATCGGACAAAGTGAAAATTTGGCCTCTCTGGAAAAATGGCTCAGACCATGGTTTCGCCCCCTCCTGCACACTGCTCAAGGTTCCACTACCTCGTTTTCCGTGCCCGCTCCTGTCTGTCCTCCATGGCCCTGGCGCACTATAGAACTGAAGGTTTAAGTATAGGAACGTTGGCAGAGTTTTCAACAAGTTCGTTTGGCATAGTTGGTTCAGATCCGAATTGGGTGTGAGGAGGTCGGGTGGTCAATCCCCGACCCCTCCTGAAATAGGCAGAAAACTGTTTTCAAAATCCGCATTTAAAATTTTTGATTGGGTGCATTTGTTTTGTTTTGAATTTGAGAGGGGTCAGGCCCGCCTTGGGCGGCTCGCCCCACGATCCCCGCCAGTACATACCTCCATGGCCATTAAAGGTGGCTTGGGTGGAGATAGGGTTCACAATCCCCGCCCCCATTTTATGTTGTTGGTTATGTGTTGGGTCGCTCGTGGATCGGGCCAGCCCATGTGGTCGGCGAGTTCGATTCCCACCAGCCCACTATTACATGGTGCCATGTATGGAGTGGCCCACTGGGTTCACGGCCTGTGGGACCACATTTGTTGGTCGAGTGGAGGGATTGGTGGCCCCGCCACCTTTTTTTTTAATACAAAATTTCTTTATTAAAACAATATGAGCCTTTTTTTGAAAAATTCAGTTTTGGACCGAAGGAGGCAAATTAACTAGGCGACAATTTAGCTCGGAACCTGGGCCGAGTGTGCCAGAATCTGATGGCCAGGTTTGGTTCAATTTGCATCCTCCTTAAGGCTGCCCAGTCACCAAGTCAAACCAAAACTTTGACCGCTCCTAACTTCTTCATATGGACTCAAAATTGAGTCACCGTCTGCGCCATTGGAATCAGAAAGACGAGATCTACAATATGAACCTAGTTTGAGAGATTTTCGAACACTTTGATTTTTGAGCCTTGTACTCAAACCATTTGGACTTGTACCTGTTTAATCCACCTGGATCATTCCTCCCCATTGAAGAGATTTTGGACCCCAAAAGCATTAACACTCTCAGCAAACTGTTTGTGTCCTTTCCAAACCACACTTTCAATCCTCTGTACACAAAACTGGTACATCATTTGCAATCATGCACACCACGCATGACTCAATCACTCCTCCTTGCCAAGAGTTTATATCACAATCATTGGCCAAGGATTACATAAAAAAAAAAAAGAATCAATATCTCAACTACTCATAAAAAAAGGCCAAAACATCATCGTTGAGTTTTAAAGTGATGGGAAACACACCATCATGTTTACATTTACTTTGCAACGTATGATTTACAAATGTTGCCATCACACTACGACCCCTAAAAGAACCATCTTTTAATTAATAAGGTAAATGGATCATCCCCATGTGTAGGATCTACATGTGGAATAACTTTGGGGATCGGGCTCTGTATGGGTGTTCTTTGATCCTGGGGTGTTTGACATGTAGGTTTCTGGGGTTCATTCTGGTTGTGATGATTCTTCCTCCTCCATACCTTTTGTGTTGTCTTAGAATGCCTCCTCCCGATGTGCCTCCAAGAAGTGTCCATGAATCCATCACTGTTGCTGAGGTGTGAGGAGGCACTTTCATCATTAGTTGTTGGTGGATCGCTGGTTGTTTTGGAGCTTTTTCCCACCTCATTCCTGGTGTATCCGAGCCCTGCATGACATAGAAATTCCTCGAATTTGACGGGGTTTACGATGCCTTGGCCATTGATTCCAAGGCCCTTTCCTTGATACCCAATCTTCTTTAGCAATTTGGACCCGATCCATATGGTATTTTTTTCAAAAGAAGTGATTTCATCATCATGAAAAATACATGAAATTGAAGGGTTTCTTTTTACCTCGAGTTGGTTATGCCGCAATTGTTCCAAGGCCTCATCCTTATCTTGTAACTAGCATAGTAACCTTTGTTTTTCTTCCCTTGATTCCTGTAGGAGTCTTTTTAGCTCAGCATTTTCTACTTGGATGCCTCGGTTAATCTCTTCAAGTTCTTGGAACTCTGTCGCAATAAGTGTCCCTTTTTCCCTTAGTACATTATCTATTAATATATTTGTTTCATCGCTAGAATCAGAACCCAAGTCTATGGGTCCTTCCGTTGTGATCCCTAAAGCTACAAGCTTCATTTCATTGCTTGAATCGAACCCCAGGTCAAGTGGTTGACCTCGTGAAAATCCCGCAGCTATGACCTTTTCCTCTTCCTCGGATCCAGAATCTTCAGAATCTTGGTTTTGTTGTAGGGTGGTAGCAGTTTTATGCTTCCCTTTTCTGTCATTTCTCTCAGGTCTCAGCTCAGGGTCCAGCTTCCAACAATTTTCTTTTTCACAATATGTGCAAGAGGGCTTAACTCCCCTTCTTTTGGTTGCAGCAGTCCTTTTTGGGGAGTCACTTTGTTCATGCGCCCCCCTGCTTTCTATGTGCATGGCCTTCACACTGGCCTCATCAATGGTATGAGGCTCAAACAAAAATAATTAATGTCTTATGTAACTATGTAATGACCCAATGTACTTAGTTACAACTTCAGGAGAATCTAATGACATAACCAAACTCAATGCTTGTTTTCGAAATTATTCGGTAAAATTTTGCACATTTTGTCATTTACCTTGCCTTAGGTACTGCCACTCCATTAAGGCTTTCTGCTTGTAACCTAAGGGATAGAATTGATTTTTAATTGCAACAATAAAACTTGACCAGGAAGAAAGAAGGTTACCCAAATTTTTGTTGCCTTGAAGTTTTCTCTCCCACCAGATGAGAGCTGTGCCACTCAATTGAAGAGAAGACAATTGGATTTTCACCTCATCTTCCATAATCTGTTGGATCCTACAATAGAGTTCAAGCTGCCTAATCCAATTGTTAAGCTTCTCAACATTACTTTCACCATTATATACTAGTATATCAAACTTAACTTCTAACTTAAAGAAAGGCTTGTTAGATGAATTTACAGAAAGTTTATTATGATGGTTAGAAGAAGAGGAAGGACTTTTATTTCCTGAAGGGGGTTGATTTCCTCCACCATCTCCATGCGCTGAACCTTTCCCTTCTAAAGCATGGTCTCCTGATTTCTCTAACCTCTCAAGTCTAGAGAATGGTATCTCTACTCAATCTACCATGGTATAGAAAGTTTTGCGGAAATTGAGCTCCTCCTCATTCCGATCTTCATCTCCCATGTTCTTTCTCTGACGTGCACGTCCTACTTTGGGATCAAAAGCCTATAAAATCCCTTCGCCTCTTCTTAGCCTATTCCTTTTTAGTATACAAACATGTAATTCACATATACAAACACCTTCTCTGATACCACTTGATCCAAAATATTTTGTTTTAGATGTATTAAATAATTTACATGTGAAAATTGTAGCTTTAAACAAAAAAACTTTAAAGGCATAAGCGGAAAAAGGGAGAAGCAATTAACATCATGCACGAAGACACAAGAGTTGATATCGGAGTTTGTCCAGGAGGGACTACGTCTCCAGGCCCAACTCAAATAATGGGAAGCCCTGCTTTCATTAAATGGAAAAGATGAAAGTACAAGTACAAAATGAGTAATTCACCCTTATACCTGCCCAATCTGATATTCGCCAAAAATTGCAGACCTCTGATGACAAAATGGGCAGCACCATTGGATTTGTGTTGTCGAGTAGTTCATAATCCATATAAAACTTGCCCCAATCAGACAAATGAAAATCTGGCCCCACTGGAAAAATGGCTCAGATCATGGTTCCACCCCCTCCTGCACACTGCTCAAGGTTCCACTGCCACGTTTTCCGTGCCTGCTCCTGTCTATCCTCCATGGCCCTAGTGCACTACAGAACTGAAGGTTTAAGTACAGGAATGTTGGAAGAGTTTTCAACAATTTAGTTTGGCATAGTTGGTCAAGATCTGAATTGGGTGTGAGGAGGTCGGGTGGTCAAACCCTAATTGTTAGTATGAATCTTTTGTCGTAAAAGATCACTTTAGCTACGCATAACAAATAGCCCTAACATCAATTATGGCTGAAAAATATCTTTAAGTCTGTTGCACAAAATCAGATCTAAGCACAAAAGACATTAAGCAGATAGAATATAATATGGCTCCATGCATCCAATAGACAAGACAAGAACAATGTATTTAAAATAATTTTATATTATATTAAAGAATGGGGCACCTGAGAGGAAAACAAGAAAGGTGTTTTCTGGTTCTCCTCAATGGGATGGGTTCTTGAAAGTCCTCAGTGTTTCAGATCTAAAATTCCTCTCTCTTATTGGTGTAGAAAACCTAGACAAACATAGAACTCAATGGGAGCTCACAAAGAAAAAATGGAAAATGGTGACCAAGAGTAGATCTAGAGTGATCTAATGCAATGGAGGTGACTAATGAATGGGGAAAACCCTCCTATTTATAACAAAATATTAGGGTTATCTAGAACTTGGTGCATGAATAAAATATTATTAATCAAATTCTAGAACCACCCCTTAGGAATATTTTATTATATTTGTTGGAGGGAAAAGGTCTTTTGACTTGGGTCAATTCCTTTATTTATAAACAATAAATAAGTAAATGATTTATTTATTATTTTAGGGAGATGATGGGGATATAATTAAATAAATAATGATTTATTTAATTATTTAAAAATGATTTAGTCAAATTTAACTAGGAATATTATTAAATAATGGTTTAAATAACTTATTCCTAGGAAATAATTAAATAAATAATGATTTATTTAATTAATTTCCTTGTTTTGGGTTAAATGTGACCAGGAAATATAGACAAAAGTTATTTTACATGGTGAAAGAAATTTTACTTAGGGTAAAATTGGTCTTACATGGTGTACTTGGGTTCATCTAATGATAATATTTACTTGACCAAAAGATGGTGTAACACTCCACCTCCCGGAATAAAGTAAAACCGTTTTCAAAATCCGCCTTTAAAATTTTTGATCGGGCAAGTTTGTTTTGTTTTGAATTCTGAGAGGGGGTCGGGCCTGCCTTGGGTGGCCCACCCCATGATCTCTGATCTTCGTCGGCACATACCTTCGTGGCCATAAAAGGTGGTTTGGGTATGTGTGGGGTTCACAACCCCACCCCCATTTAATGTTGTTGGTTGCGGTGCTGGGCCGACATGGATCGGGCTTCTCGCCTGCCAATGTATCAGCGGTTTGATTCTTGTCCACCCACTATTACATGGTGCCATGTATGGAGTGGCCCACGGGGTTCACGGCCTATGGGACCACATTTGTTGGTCGGGTGGGAGGATCGGTGGCCCTGCCACCTTTTTTTTTAATATAAAATTGCTTTATTAAAACAATATGAGCCATTTTTTGAAAAATTCAGTTTTGTATCGAAGGAGAAAAATTAACTAGGCAACAATTTAGCTCGGAAACACATTCAGTGTTCCTGAATCCTGTGGACGTGTCATTCCAATTTCAGGTCCTTGCTGCCCAATCACTAAGTCAAACCAAAACTTTGACCGCTCTTAACGCCTGCATACAGACTCAGAATTAAGTGCCGTCTGCGCCATTGGAATCAGAACGACGAGATCTACAACATGAACCTAGTTCGATATATTTTCAAACACTTTGATTTTTGAGACTTGTACTCAAGCCATTTGGACTTGTACCTATTTAATCCCCCTGGATCACTGCAAAATTTTGAAAGGGTAGATTTTTTTGGAGGGTTGTTGCAGTGACAAAAAAAATTGGAGAATCACTGGTAGAACCTTAGTATCTCTGCTTGAACCTAATTTTGGGGTTGGGTGGACCCTTAGGAGTGCTTTGTTTCCATATTTTGGGTCCCACTGATGCCTCCTTATTTCCCTTAGTATAGATCAACAATCCCTATTTCCACTCGACTCGACTTTTTAACACACAAGGTAAGGAAATTTTTTGCAGCTTGACATAAGGGTATGAATAACGATATGAGATATATACATTTTTAGTATAATGGTTACATATATCTGGTGTTGCTCCACTACCAACGAGGCTGAAAAATACCCCGATGGAGTCACTACCTAGAAATAAAAAATGTTGCTCCAATGCCAGCGAGCCTGGACTGTACCCTGACAGTGTCGTTGAATCTCCTCTCTAAGTAGGAATTCTTCCTGTATAAATTTTCCCTTATTTGGCTTAATTTATGTTATCATGGAACTTATTCATATGTGCTTGTTGGCACTTATTTGTATGAAATTTATTATCTTGGGTGGATGAGGGATCCTGAATTATTTTACTTGCAAGAGAGGTTGTTTCTGGTTTTTTTTTTTTTTTAGAATTTATTATTTTCTCGGAATATGTGTTTCTCGGCAAAGTTTGTTCTTCCGCCTTTGTCGAGGTGACTAGAAAGCCCAATTTGTTCAAAATGCATAGCCAAGTCAATGGTAGGGTCTTATTGTTTAAGGATATGGTGTCATGGATGACTAGAGTTCCCCACTAAAATGGTTTTCAACACTTTTCCTTGTTCGTGACCTTAGGGACAATCAAGATCAAGAACATAACTTAGTACAAATTAACCACTGGGATAGATGATACCCCAATCATAGGGCTTATGAATTAAGAGATTCTCCGGAATGATTGATTTAGGGTAGACCTTTTTTTGGAAATGAAAACACAAACTAAAATGAAATCAAAAGTAACGCACAAAAGAGGCGGGAAAAAAAAACACTAAAGGAGACTTGGTAAAAATGTAGGGAAATAAGCTTTAAGAGCTACTAAGTAAAGTATAATTTAAGATCATGACCATTTATAGGGAGGGGCTCAACCCTCCCTTCTAAGGTCTTCAATCTGTAGGTATGTTGGCCAATTTTTTCCTTAATTTGAAAAGGACCAATCCACAGGGTCTGGAATTTGGTGTGCTTAACTTTTTCCTCATGGTATTTGCCCCATTTGAGGACTAGGTTGCCCACATTGAAATATTTACTTCTTGTATATTTCTTATCGAACCACCTCTTGATTTGACTGTGGTGTACAAAAAGCTTATCCCTTTCCTTTTTCCTTTCTTCCTCTATTTTGAGAAGGGTGTTGATTCAGTTCTGCATGGTAGGACAAGGTGAGCCTTTGGATTCTTGCGATAATTGGAGGGCAGGTAGGTATAGGTTTGGTGGAAACAAGGCTTCTTGCCCATAGACTAGGAAGAAAGGGTAGGTTCTAGGAAATGGTTTTGGGGTGATATGGTCTTCCCATAGGGAATTTCTTAGGGTGTTGTGCTAGTTCTGTTGGTGTGAGAGAAAGGTTTTCTTGATAATGCAGATCTAGTTTTTATTGGTAGAATTTGTGAAGCCATTTCCTTGGAGGTAATAGTTAGTTGGGTGCTTTAAAAACATACCATTTTCTAAAGAAAATAATATAAATTTAAATATGAGAAATACGTGGCATTATAAAAAACAAGGGAGGTTGGAACACTGAACCTAGTCATGATGTGCTAGTTAATGAACAATATTACCTCTTGATCATTGATTTTTTAATGGAAAAAATTCAACCCACCCCGTTAATTAGTTGGTAGCTATGATAATGTATCTGTGCCATTTGGATGTATGTGACACAATTTCCTTAATGACATCCAATCCCCACTGCTAAAATGGTTCCTCTATTTATATGGATTGAAGTGGGGCAGATGACCTAGATTCCCTTTTGGAACATGTTTAATAAATAGAGAATTTGAAAGCATACCTAAACAAGGTAGGCCAGTAGAAACTAGCCCTCATGATTTTATGAGATGTGATGTCACCAGCATAATGGACCCCTATTGGTCCATCGTGCAAATCCTTCAATGCTCACTACGCACCATTAGATTTGAAAAACTTGAGTAGTATGCCATTGTGATGTTTACGAAAAAAAATTCCTTGCACTAGCTGATAATATGCGACTTTAAGCCCCACATCAATTTTTTGTCTTGAGGAAAAGGTAGGAGGCAAGGTCTTTTACCCTAAATATTGTTTCAGATGGACATAACAAGATGGAGAGTCATGTACAATTGTAAGTTCGTTCTGGTACATCTCGATCTCATGGTCATAGCTTTCTGACCCCTCATCATGTGGGTCTACAGCCTCAAAAAGTAATTTACATAATCCATATGCCTTTACTGTGTGAGTGGGATTGAACTCCATATCATATTCTTGAAGGAAAGTCATCCAGTTGGACCTTCACTCACCCAACTCCTGAAAAACAAATAATGATCTAACGACGGTGTGAGGGACAAACACGATTACATGGTATTTTAGAATGTAGGGTCTGCAATGTTTCACTGCTTTGTATACTGCATATGCTTATTTATCCATGTCCGGGTAGTTAAGTTTTGCACCTTGTAGTCCCATGCTCATGAAGGTTATGGGCCGCTCCTCATTGTTGTCATCCTTTTTCCTAAGCACGACAACTAAGGATGAGTCTGACGCAAAAGTATAAATGATGAAGTCCTTAATGAAGTCCAGGCTATATAGAGAAGGGGCTTCTGCAATGGATTTCTTGATTCGATCAAAATATTCCCTCTCTTCTTGATTCCATTTAAAACCTAATCCTTTCTTTATTATATTATGCAAGTGTTTAACAATGTGGGAAAAATTGGAAATTAACTTGTGGAGAAAATTGATTTTTCCTAGGAAGGATTGCATACTTTTTTCCACTTGGGAGAGGAATATGTGTGATAGATTTTATATGGTCAGGATCGAAAATGATTTCATATTTTTTTATGATATGTCTCAAGAGGTTTCCTTCTGATATTGCACAAATTATTTTCTTGGGATTCACTGAAATCCCATACTTTCAGCATCGCTCAAATATTTTCTATAGATTTGAAAGGTGGTCAAACCTCTTCTTTGAGAATACTGTGATATCATCCAGATAAACCACCACACTTTGACCCAGTAATCCTTTGAAAGTGATGCCAATCTCCATTTGGAAATTTTCTTCGACATTTATTATAACAAAGGGCATGTGTAAAAATTAAAAAATTCCCCACTTCATTCTTAAGGTCGTATTCAAACGTTTTGGTTTGGCAACCAACACTTGGTTGTATCCAAAGAAACCATAGAGCAAGGAGAACATCTATGAACTAGATAAAGTTTGAAGAATTTTATCCATAGATGGAACAAGGTAGTTGTCTTTATTTGAGGCCCAGTTCAGATTCCAAAATTCAACGCACAACCGAATTTCACTAGACTTCTTTCATACATGAAACAAATTTGAGAGCCAGGTGGAGTACATGACTTTAAAAATATTACATGCATCGAGAAACTTCTTTAACTCCTTTTGAATGAGGGGCTCCAGGGTAGGATGTACTTTCCTTAGTTTTTGCTGGAAAGGTTTGAACCCTTATTTTATAGGTATAACATGTTAGATAATATGAGTATCATATGTTTTCAGGTCATCATATGTCCAAGAGAATACATCTTGATACCTCTTGAATAAGTTGATGAATGATTGTATTTCATCAGGCGAACATTTGACACTAATATTGATAAATTTGAAGTCAACCTCAGTCCCAAGATTAATTTAATCATGCGAGAGTGTGGAGCTTCATGTCTTGGTATTTGGTGGGCCCCAGAAACGATTTTGTAGATCAAACAACTTTTCCAGTGTGATTGCACATTTGGGAATGGGGTTCCCCTTGCAATCACTTGATTCTTCTTGTAAGGCATTTTTTTTCTCTTCCTCTTTTAGTGTTTCACCCTTAAATATCTCAATGTTCAACATAAAGTCGAGCATCTGTTGATAATCATTAAAAATTTCTAAATTAGTCATGTTATCCAGAAAAACGGGTTTATAAACAATCTCAATAGAAAAACCATCCCTTATAGGTGTAAACCTACCCGCGGCATTGTATAAAGTGTCAAAAACACCATTATTAATCATAGGACCAATTCAATACTGAAAGCATTAAAGGAAGAGATTACTGGCCATACCTCTTGCTGATAATTTTTTAGGTGTCGTGATAGACAATGAATTATATTTTGTACATGCCTTGTGCTGATTTATGAATCACAAATCACCTTCAAGCACTTGACCTTTAGGTTGATAGCCTTTTTTAGTCCAAGGATCACCACCTCATACTCCACAGTTTTGTTAGTGCACTGAAATTATAACCTAAAAAAATAAAAAAATTATTTTTTTGGGGGTCCATGAGGATATAGTCAGCACCAACGCCATCTTGAGTCTTGGAACCATCATAATATAAAGTCCAAATTTCATTCTTGGTTACATCTATGCTAAAAGTGTTCACATATATAGTACATGGTTCATTAACATCAACTGGAGAGAAAGGGACGAGTTCCAAGTTGGTGTTAGGTGTGATGGGAAATGGAAAGGCTTGATAATACCAAATATTGGTTTCCAAGAAACACATTCCCAATTCTTCCTGAGAAAAACTAATAGAATTGTTCGGGGCTTCCATATACATTACTGTATACTTCATGTAGGGTTTTATATTAGCTATGATCTTGTTATTCTTTCATTTATAAGGAAGCCATAAGTGGGACCAATCAATGGAAAAATACCCCTAGAGTTTGCTCGATCAATCTCTGCTGAGCAATAAACCGTATGATTTTGGGATGTATACGAGAACTATGTCAATGCATTGATGCACTCTAGAGTCTGAAGATAACCTAATTATCACATTGTTCAAACCACCGATGATCGGGACTTGAGATCTATCTAATTGAATTATTTTGGCATCCATCTTCTTAGGTTGAATGTTTAGATTTTTGCACACATATAGAGGCATAACATTAGTCAATGCACCAAAGTTGATGAGGCAATTGTGCATGTTGTATTTGAATATTTCGAAAGATAAAAGGAATGCGGGAGTCAAACCTATAAAATTTCTATTTTAAAAATTAACAATGGATTGGAGATTGAATGATGCCCGAGATTGGCTGGAAGTGCTTGTATTTGAAGAGGGGGTAGCCTTGTTGGCGAAGGCGTGGTAGTAAAGTCTTTGATAATCAGTTCACGTTGGATGGCTATCTTGGTGAGTTCGTAGAGTGACATGTTGGCCTGTCTCTTCATCATATCTTAGATGATCTTATACCCTAGGTCTGATGGTGTAATTCCTTCTGAAGGTGAATCTTCAAGAAAAGGGGATTACATAGACTTAGCCATGGTTCGAGAGTGGATGAGTTGACCTTTCTAGTAACTAAAGTATATTTCGGGTTGTGGCTAGACGACACATTAGGAGTAGGGTTGAAGGCTGAATCAAGTTGTTAGGAGGGGGGATCCTTCTCAACAATGATTTCCTTTTCTCTTCTTGTATGGAATCGGGTATCGAGCCTTTAATCCTAATATTATAGGTTTTAAGAGGTTTGGAGGGGAGAGTGTCGCATACGTTGGCTTCTTGGAATGATTGAAACTCTTCCCCGTGAATGACTTCAAAATCTAGGATAATGGAACCAATTTTTTCATGTGGGGGAATATTTTATTACTTGGGATCATTAGACTCCTCCTCGTCAACTCCAATAGCTTGATCCTCCAGGAGTTAGGTAAATACCGCCGTCATGTTGTGAATCCATTTCAGAAATATTTTTTCAAAATCAGAAGCTTGGTGAAAGGTGTAAAAATTTTCCTTTCCCAACTCTTCTACATTAAAGTTTGTATTAGAGCTCTAAGACGACCTTGTGAGAGTATTGTTATTCTTTCTAAAAAATGGTTTTGGTGATCTAGGACCCGATGAGGTATCTCTAGTCTTCCTCTTCAAATACGAGACCTCATATACCAATTGTTTTAAGGACTTGGATAAACTTTCAAAATCAAAGGAATATTTATCCTTGCCAACATATTTACTAGTTGAGGGTTGAGTTTTCTTGTTCATCAACTTAGACTCTTCCCAAGTGTCATGGTCAAGAACTCCTATAGAAAACATATCCTTTTCTATAGCTAGAGTTTCCGCAAATTTCTCCGCTATGGTGGCCTTAGCCTCATGCTTGATGAACCAAAATATATTGCATGGAAGGGACCTAGTATAATAATCTACAAGGATATAATCATCCAAAGCCACATTTGATGGAAAATTATTCAAAATGGCAGCAAACCACTTGTTGAAATATTTGACCTTCTCCTTCTTGTGGCACTTCAATGTGGTCAACTTAGTGAGGAGCATGGAAGGTGTCTTATCTTCTGAGAACTTCTAAAGAAACATTTTCCAGAATTCCACCCATGTTCGTATGGAGGCCATTGGTAGGGAGCGATACCAAGTTGTGACCTTATTATAGAGGGTGTGGGGAAATAAAATTCAAGCTATGTCATCATATTGCACTCTCACCATTTTCAATACCAAGTAAAAACTACTAATATGATCTTCCATCATGGTTCTCTTATCGGGGTCAAACTTCGAGAGGTGTTTCTCAGGGTGACGGGGCATGTTGTGAAGGGGAATTTGGATTCTTAAAGGAGACTAGGCCATCTAGGCTAATGGTTGTACATTGTTACCTCTTGGTAGTTGAGGGAACATGATGTGTTCAACATTACCTTCAAATTCACTCTCAATTCCCAACCTATACCCCTCACTCGCATGATGTTGTTTTCTACCATTACTTTGCGAAACTCTCAGATGCCCTAAATATCTGGATTTTTTTACGTTTCTAAAGTTTCCAAAGTCCCTTGGGAACCTAAAATATCACTCGTTGTAGGGGGGATCCATATTGTAAAATTAACTTTGTTTCTAATGTTCTCTTCATTTCCCACCCCTTGAATCACCTTGGGGTTTCTTAGAGAGGGGGATCATTAACCTGAGTGTTCTTCGATGGTTGTTGATTACCTCCTTGTGTATTATCACTCAACGGTTGATTATTACCCCCCGCAACTATACCCCTCGGAACTTCTCTTTTGGATGTTGTGGGGATTTCAAACCCTTCAATCGAAATTATTTCAATGATGTCGACATAGTCTTCCAAAATAATTCCAATCAAATGCAGTACCAAATTCACTAGGATACCTTGGAAGTGCGTGGGTTAGGTAGTGAGCTTGTAGCATGGATTCCCTTCAAACCTCTAATGAACTGCTAGGCGATAAGGTGCAAAGCACTCAAATGGTCATGCATAAATTCATAAAAATTAAGTGTCTCCTTCTACAGGGACATACTCGAGTGGGGGGTATTCGGAATCCCTGAGTATTTGAAAAATATGGGGCTTTCACGCGCAACTACTCTATGAGGTAGGTCTGACAGAGCTTGTATTCAACATCTATCAGAGTTATATTTGGTTTTTCTTTGCCGTGCATATGAAGGCACTTGAGGGAATCCATAATAAGAGTACCTTTCCTGACCTTGATCTAAGTGACCAAGGTTACCAACTTTGTGTAAATCCTCATTGGCTCTACTAAATATTGTGCAATAATCTCCTTTTTGACCTATAAATAATTTAAATTGGAAGCTTTCCTAAATGGGTCAAGGAATGTTTGAATTTATTGCAATACTTCCTCCTTCTTCCTCACTTCCTCAACTCCAATTGAAGGGAGGCCATGGACCTAAACCATTGATTCCAAACCACTCAGAAGATGATTGTATGATGCAAGAAATTTGTCAACATCCCTAGCCAACTTATCATGTGATTGTATCCTAATGCGCAACTAGACTTTATCCTTCTGGGTGGTAATCCAATATTTATTTGGGAGAGATACTAGTGCCTCTAGATACTTATTGGTCCATTCATGAATATTGTCTAGAGCCGTAAAAACCTCTTTCAAGATGGAGGATTTTCTTGAATGTCATTTTGGATAACTAGAATAGGGGCTACTGTATGATGCAACTTCATCATGTCTTCATAAACCACCGCCATGGATCCTCTTAAGGTTTCAACTTCTTCCTTGATCGAGGCTTGTAATTCCTTCATTATTGAATGAGCTAAGTGAAGTGATATGTTCTCTTCCTCCAGTTTCCTCTTTTCTTCTTCTACCATGGAAACTATTTTTTTGGATTCATAAAACTTTCCCTGAAGTTCTGCGATCTACTTTCTCATTCTCCCAATATTTAGTTTAGTTGTAGTTACAAAAGAGGTCCCCTCCGAAGCGATCATTTCAGGATTGACTGTGGTGTCTAGGATGATTTCCTTTTCCGTGGTCACAGAAAAAGGATATGCAGGGTTCCTAGCATAACATTTCCTTCTTTCCTACATATTCTTGTGACTGACTTGGTCGAAGGTGATCCTGGTCAATTCTAGCACTTCTTCTTCTGCCTCATCTAGGATACCCAACCCTCTAAGAGGAAGATGTCCCCTAGTGATGGGACTGGATGGAGGAATATATAATGGAGGAAACTATGATTTCTCATTGAGTTTTCATTGTTGTTCGAATGCTTCCTGGGATTATTTGTTGACCTCTTCTTTTTTTCTCTTTTCTTCCTCTTCCTTTCTCCCCTTTTCCTCCTTCAATATTCTCTTTCTCACTCTTCCTCTTCCTGTTTTTTCTCAGAGTTCCTCTTCTCTTTTTCATTCCTCCCAATATTTCTATTCCTACCTTTTATTCTCTTCCTCATATTGTATTTTCCATTGTGCCTCCTATTGTCTTTTCTGTTATTCCTCCTCTTGTGTTTTACGTTGTTCCTCCTCCCATTACTTCTTATTTACCTCATCTTCTTCTTCTTCTTCTTCTTGTTTCTTCTTAACTTGGTCCTTGGGCTGCTGGTCTCTCGATTTCTATGGAGTTTTAAGTCTTTCCTCTCTCTTCCTCTTGAGTTCTTGTTTTTTACTAGCTAAGTTTGCATTTCTTTGTTCTATTGTTTTGTCATCTTCCCCTTCATCTTGGCTGCTCAGGGATTCTTTTATCTCTTTTCCCTTTTTATTCTTTAGCTTCCTTGCTACCTTTTCTTGCTCTTTATTTCTCTTAAATGAAGTTGACCTTTCCTCTAAGCTTTAATTTTATTGAGAATGTTCAAGCTGCTTGTCTTCATCTTCTAGTTTCTCACTTGGGTTGAGTTTTTGGTTTGCATTATACCAGTTTATAACCTTTTCCTCGTGGTGATTCCTAGTGTGATGGTATGACTAGTTGAATTTTGCCTTCTTGCAATGGGATGCTACCATTCTCTTTGGGTCATAGGTCTGATAATTCAATGACATAAAATTGAACCCCTTCATCTCTTCAGATTTTGCTTCAAATACTTTGAAGTTTTCGACTGTGTATGCTCCAATGGTAAGATGGAAAGCATGCCAAGGTTTATTCTACCCTTTGCTCAGTGTCTTCGAGAAATCAATTTTTATTTGGTAACAAACTTCCTACAACAATAACTTATCTGTAAGAAACCTAGGAAGTGAATTAGGGGCTTTATATGAACCAAAGACTCCAATAAATGTGCCCTCTCATATAGGGAACCAATGCGCTACCATAATGAGACTCTCCATGGCCCTCTTTGACATGCATGGAGGGAATTCCCTGATAATAAGCTAATATAATGGGATGATGAATGTTTCATATATATAATCATTTACAGTTTATAGCCTAGATTCCAGAAGACCTTAGTGTCGGTGTACCGAATCCTCCATATCCACATTCCAGTTATGACTCCAATGGTCAAACTAACATCTTGCATAGATTTCATCCATTAGGTATGACACCATGTAAAATTATGATGGTTGTTCAACCTCAGGAATCTTTGCCGTAATTATGTTAGTCCTCAATGTCACAACTAGGAAATTGGCCCAATTGAAAATTTTCCTTTGATGGCGACGATATCCATGATAGGAACCCATGTCCCGTGCGTTACACAACATTTTGTCACCGTCCCTGAAATCCCCATCCTGCACATTGGAGGACCATTTTTTTGACTAATAAGAAATGTCATGCCTTGCAAAGAACATCATTTCATCCCTTTCCATGAGGACAACATTCCTTATGTTGCCAATTTCTTGAGCAGACCATCAGAAACACATGTTTTTGCATTGGCGCTGGTAGCTTGTTATGTCCTAGCGCTAATGAGGAAGATTAACACTGGGCCCCGCGGCCATTGGTGCTCTTTCCCAGTGTATTACCCATGCCAAGCTATTTTTGGAAAGTTTTTTAAATATATAGGTGAAGTTTCTATGATAATAAACTTCGTGGGCGAGTCAGCTTGAGTGGTTTGACTGAATAACTATGACCACCCTCCTTTGGCCTCTTGTTTCCACCTTTTGGGGAAACTTCCCAAAGGATAAGGCCTCCCTTCCACTATTGTAGGGATTCCAAACTCCTCCTTTTGCTCTATAAATAAAGCTATCTCCCATTGATGCACTAGCTGAACATATTATAGCTGAATAACTGAAGATAATTTCTAAACATTTTGCTAGTGAGATAGAGCAAAGAAAGATACCTTTGCCGAGAGAGATCTTAGGCTTGTGTCCTCGCCTCGTCCTAATTCCCGACGATTCTTAGAGACGCGCTTAGATTGAACCCCATTGAAGGAGGCTGCGACGTCAAGGCTTCAGTTGTAATCTCTTTCTTCTATTTATATATACATGATTATTGTCTGGTTCCCATATTCTGTTAATATGGTTTATTTTACGCAATGTTTTTAGTCCTCCTTGACTGACTAGTTAGCTATGAATGCAGTTATTGTATTTATATCTTAATATATGGGGCACCTAAAAATGAAGTTGTTACACAACATTTTGTCACCGTCCATGCAATCACCATCCCGCACATTGGAGGACCATTTCTATGACTAATAAGAAGTGTCATGCCTTGCAAAGACCATCATTGCATCCCTTTCCATGAGGACAACATTCCTTCTGTTGACAATTTCCTGAGAAGACCATCAGAAACACATGTTTGTGCATTGGTGCTAGTAGCCCGTTATGTCCTCGCACCAATGAGGAAGATTAACACTAGGCCCCGCGCCCATTGGCGCTCTGTCCCAGTGCATTACCCACGCCAAGATGTTTTTGGAATTTTTTTAAAATATAGAGGCGAAGTTTCCATGATAACAAACTTTGTGGGTGAGTTAGCCTGAGTGGTTTGACTGAATAACTATGACCACCCTCCTTTGGCCTCTTGTTTCCACCTTTTGGGGAAACCTCCCAAAGGATAAGGCCACCCTTCCACTATTGTAGGGATTCCAACCTCCTCCTTTCCCTCTATAAATAAAGCTATCTCCCATTGATGCACTAGCTGAATAGTTGAAGAGAATTTCTGAACATTTTTCTAGTGAGATAGAGCAGAGAAATATACCTTTGTCGAGAGAGAGCTTAGGTTTGTATCCTTGCCTCGTCCTAATTCCAGACGATTCTTCGAGACACGCTTCGATTTAACCTCGCTGAAGGAGGTTGCGACGTCAAGGCATCAGTTGTAATCTCTTTCTTCTATTTATATATAGATGAATATTGTCTGGTTCCCATCTTGTGTTAATATGGTTTATTTTATGCAATGTGTATATTCCTCCTTGACTAAGTAGTTATCTATGAATGCAGTTATTGTCTTGTATATTGCTCGTCTTTGATATTTGTGTGGGAATATGAGTGCCATTGCTGAAGGACCACGACCTGTCGGGATAGAGATCAAGAGACTGCCACTACTACAACTTGCGTTAATTGCGTTGGACTCCAGGTAAGACAATCTATCCCAACCTATGTGATTCATTAGCTAGGAACCTACACCTTAGCTTGTTCCCTTTTTGCTAGACTCAGTCTAGAGCTAGAGGGATCGCCTTTGTCTACAGAGGGGATTTAACTTTCCAACAAGTTGGCGACTCCATTGGGGATTTTGGTGTGAGTTTTGTCGTCTAATTGCTCCTTTGGAATTAGCCTTGTTGAGTTGACTTCGGTCGTTTGATTGCTTTTTTGTCTTGTTTGTCTTGCTTGCTTGTTTAGAATTCTCTTGTTCAACTCCAGAGTGTCAAGATTGACCTCTGCTCACTGGTTCTTCCCTCCTCCCATAGTTATTTGGATTGGCGTGAGTTTTCCTTGAACAATAATGCCAATTGGCGCTTGTTTCTTTTGTTGCAGTAGCACCAACCCCTGTTTGGCACAGATTACCACCTCACAGTCGCGTCGAATCCTGTAGGATTTGGTTTGACCCTTTTGCTGAGTTTTTGGTCAGTTTTGATTGACTCTGAATTGTTCCTTTGATTTGCAATTGGTCTTTTGGAGTTGTTTTGACTGTTGTAGGTTTGCTCTTCTCAGTTGTTTGTCTATTCTCTCATCGATGTAGTTCACAGTCCTAGGGTTTCTAGGTGTCTTTCGCTCAATGAGCCTTCTGATTGAAGTTCGAGTCTTTTTTATTTTGGTCAGTTTGATTCCTTGATCAGTTGTATTAGTATTTCTTGATCCTTTGATTTTTTTGGTTTGTTGAATGATCCCTTCGATTTTTGTTTGACTCTCCATCTCGTTACTTCGAGCATAGATCACATTGCTCATTTGGGTCATTTTGAAAGCTTTTTATTGGTTTGAAAGAGCGCACCATTGGTTTGAGTGTGTTTTTATGTTGGTATTGCGTTTGAATTATTCATTATAGATCTCTACATTAATAGTACTGCAAACTAGTGTTCGCTTTATTTTTTAATGTAATTAGTGCATTGTATGCTTCATTCATTGGAAAATAAAAAAAAATTGCATTCTTTCATTTGCATCGAAAATTAAAAGTTCGTTTTCATAACTAACACTTGATGAACTAGGAAAGAGTTTTCATTTTTAGTTTTGGTTGTATTAGATGCATTAGGGGACTTTTTCATATGATTTCATTGTTTGATGCTTTCTGAAAGATCTCTATCCTTCTCTTAGCATGTAGTGTGCATTTAGGGAATTTGAGATCAAATTTGGTAGGGCCTTGAAACTGAAACATTAATTCAACATCAACTTTAAAATTTACTCAATTAACCTAAGGAAGCATTGGAACCTAACATAAACATTTTTAGCGATCTAGGCTAGTGACGTGTTCCGGCATCGTTAAACCTAGTAGCTGTCATTTGCCATCTGGCTTTAGACAGCACTAGTACAGACTTGTGCTCCCCGTACCATCGTGTATCTAAAGGGGGACCCTCATAGGTTCAAATCCTTTATCCATAGGAAGCCGAGTCTGCCACCCTGTGACCATGATACACTGAACACAACATTCAGGGAGACTACCTACATGTACGTAAGTCCTTGGTCATTTATCTTTCATTTGATCACCAAGGTGTATATGGCAGTTCACGGTGGTACACCCTCTTTATTATATTACCTGAGTAGTCATTTCGATCTTTCCGTGACTCCTTAAGAAGAGAAGAGATCATTGAGCACGTGTCCTTTCATGCTCATTTAAAATTGAAATAGACTAGAGTCATATTTTGTCTGTTTCTCAAATCTTAAAACATGAAACATCAAAGTTTTGTTCCAGTGTCATAAAATTAATTACCCATGATTGCGTGCCCATTAAAAGTTTTCTACTTGGCTTGTTTTTGTAGTTCCTTAGAGTTTGATCTTGAAGCCTTGGATTAGCTATCTCATTTTCCTTCCTGTGTTGAAACATTGTCACAGTGGCAGAACCTCCAGTTTCGTCGTCTTCTTTATTGCCTCCTAGTGGTAGTTCTTTTCCTGACGTTTCTTTTGAAACCCCTCAGTCCATTAGGTCTACCAAGTTTTCACAGCCTATCCTCCTGACTGTCTTGCCTCTTGCTACCCGATCTCCTCCTGAAGATTTAATTGAGTTCAATTGGCCTCCTTAGGGTGCTTGGTCTGGTTTTTAGAGTGAGGAAGAATTCCCTCCTCTTACTTTGGGATCACCGTTTTTAGCCATTTCTTTACCTCCTAGTCC
Organism: Pinus albicaulis; assembly: GCA_034641835.2. Lineage (NCBI taxonomy): Eukaryota > Viridiplantae > Streptophyta > Pinopsida > Pinales > Pinaceae > Pinus > Pinus albicaulis. Next base: position 100,668,390 of record CM076578.1, on the reverse strand, counting down.
TCGTCGTCTTTTCGACGATCTTACGACTTCGCCAGACATGCATTCTTCAAGTCCTGTTAGCAGTGAAGAAATTCCAGTTTCTACAGGGGAATATTAGATTTTACCAGAAAATCTCTCGCATTTTTCTAGTTAATATTCTCCTCAATTAGTGTCACTTCCACCCAGTTATCCGACTTTGAGTCAGATTATTTTTGGTGTTGCCTCCATAGCAAAATTCAGTACCTCGACTCCTCCAAGGAGTTTGGTCCTTCCTTCTTAGTACTGTCGCCTTCGACACCTAGCTCGTCGGTCACTGCTACATATGTTCTAGTCCAACATACCATCTGTGTGGTTTTTCTACACTGGTTGTTACACATCAATCCTCAGGATCTTTTCGCCTATCAATCCCGACGTGAGTAGATCACAAGTTGGCGCTGTGGAAACCATGCCTGATTCTAGTGTGGCTAAAACTTCCACTTATATTCCTGGCAACCTTAATTTCAATGAGTATATGTTGGTTGTTCAGCAGCAGAACTCTCAGGGTTCTCAATAGTCCCAAGCTCCGTTCAATCCACCCCATCACTATGATGTCTACGGTAACCCCGTTTATTTTCCTCCCATTGATCCAAATCAGGTTGTTTATCTGCCTCCGGCTGATCCCTATCGGACTGTTCCTCATCGAGGGTCATTGATATAAGGACAACCCTCAAGTCTACAAGGACAATCCTTACAGGAACAACCTTATGGTCCGCAAGGGCAACCATTATAGCGTCAACCTTTGGTCCAACAACCCTACGGTCCTTTCGGTTAGCCTCAATATCAATATCAACCAGGAGTGTCTTATGTTCCTGGGGGGGGGAAATGTATCCACCACAGGGACAACCTTTTTTACAACAGCAGCAACCTTACGTTCAGTAAGTCCAAACTTTTGTATAGCAAAGGCAACCCTACGGTCCTACTCTGGGTCAACTTGGTTGTCAGGGACAACCTGGTCCATCACAACCATCGGGCCATCCTCTTCCACCAGGGAAACCTGGTGGTCCTCAGTATACAGGACAACCTGCTCCACAGGGACAACTTGCCCAGTCGTAGCAGTCGATTCAACTCGCTTAGCAGCCGATTCAACCTTCTCAACCCGCTCAGTAGCTTGTTCAACCTGTTCAACCAACGCAATAGCTAGTTCAACCTATTTAACTAGCTCATCAGCCCATTCAACCTGCTCAGCAGGGTCCATCAGCTCAACCTCAAGGCTCTACTTACCCTCCTCAAGGTTAATATTAGGTTGTATATAGTGCGCCCCAAGGTTTCAATTATTACCCTCAAAATCAATCCCAGATGGTGTATAATCCACCACAAGGAAATGCTTACATTCCGCAGTAGAATCCCTATGTTGCTCAGAAAGGACCTCAATGGTATGCTTAAAATCAGTATCCCGATCCTTAACCCTAGTATGGGCCAAATTATTTAGCTTATAACCCCTATGGATAGAATCCTCTGGGACAAAACATATGGGGGGAAAATTTCTTTGAGCCTGGGTGGAATGTTAACACCGGTCCTTATCAATGACTGCCAATACCTTTTAATCCTCAATTGTCATTTCTCACTACATTGGAACTGCCTGATGTGTCAAAATTGACAAATGATCCAATTCTTCATAATCTGTATTGGCCTCAAGTTCCAACCAAAATCCCTAGCGATTGTCCTAATTTTGAGGGTAAGTCCGGAGAAGACACCTAAGCACATGTTATGACTTACCACTTGTGGTGTTCCTATAACTCTTGGGTTGATGATTCCATCCAACTCCGTCTTTTACAATAGACTCTTACTAGTGTCACTGCAAAGTGGTACATTGAATTATCTCATTGCATTTTTCAAGATTTCAACTCTTTAGCCATGGCGTTTCCACACATTTTTAGTTACCGGTTAGGTATGAGACCGGGACGCACCTCCTCACATCCTTGAAATAGAACCGAGCCACTCATATCTCGAATTATATTCATGAATGGAGGTGCCATCGTTGCTTGATCAAGTTTGATATTCCTAATTAGCTTCTAACTGATTGGTTCACTGCCTCGTTTGTCAATCAAATCGCTAAAGACATAGCTATGGGGGCATGTATAACGAAAGAACAAGCCATTTCTCGTGCCTAGTACCTCGATCTCGTGTACTCTCAGTCTAGCATGTTGTATGATATCTTTCCTGATGCTCCTCGACCTGGAACTTCCAAAGCACCGACGATGCCATCTGTCGATGTCATCATCAGTTCCGTGTCTCAGACTTCTCAGAAGTCTTCTCCTTCAAACTGTGAGAAGCAAAAATCTAATCCTTCCAATGATACTGCTTCTCAGCCTACCCCAAATTATGGTACAATTGTAGAAGTCAATGTCATTCAGGCCAATCTGGCAGATAAAAATTCCAAAGGAAAAAATAAGGGTAAAGGTAAGGCCAAAGTCGATACCCCAAAATAGGATTCATAAAAACCTCGTGCTGATGATGGTTCATAGCATAAGGCAAAGTATCCCTGTTTGGTTTGTGACAAAGAGCACTAGACCAAGGACTGTCCTCGATAGGCCGAAGTAAGCATATTTCTCAAAGGCACCCAAGGAACCACGACTGTTCTCAAAGAACCTTTTCCATCACAGCAGACCTAGATGGTAGAGAAACCTCAATCCTCTGCCCCATTTGGCTCTCAGGTCTTTAGGATGAATGGTTCCGCATCGCTACCCGGTCGCAAGATTATACCGAATCACATCAGGCAGTGGGGAAAGAGATCGTTGATGGTCATCCTCATCTGTCTGCTTTTGGCCCTCTTCAGATTGAAAGGCCCAGTACTGAGCCCGTTGTATGGCCACCTTCCAAAGGTGTACTCCATAAGTATTCTTACAATCCCAACGCCCATGTTGCTCAACATTACAGTATTGTTGAGGATCTGGCTCAGGCGCCATCTGCAATGTCTTCATTAGAAGAAATTTAGAGTTGTCCATCTCAACGGAAGGCTTTGTTATCTATGATCAACGGGGTTAATCCTGCTGATTCAAGCTTATCGCTTTCGACTTGAATAATTTCATCCCACGTCTCCCGCACCAGCTTGCGCTCATCATACAAGTTGGCATTAATGGACTAAATATCCATCGTGTAGTTGTCGACGAGGGTGCATATATGTGCATCATGTCATCTACCTGCTAGAAAGCCATTGGTTCTCTAGCTTTGAATTCATCACTGAATGCTCTTGAAGCATTTGATGGAAGGGAATCTAAACCTCTTGAAGTTCTCGCTAGTTTACTGATTACTCTAGAGGGGAAGACAGTTAATGTTGAGGTTGAAGTAGTTGACACCAAGGTCAATTACAATATTCTCCTCGGTTGCAGTTGGACTCATGCCATGTTGTGCGTGTTGTCCACTCTCTTTCGTGTTTTTAAATTTCCACATGAAGGAAAGATTGTTACTGTTGATCAATTGTCGTTCTTCACTTCTTCTTCCGAGAACAATGTTCCATATGTGGATAAAATGAATACTCCCTATGAGAGCGTAGGGCCGGGCCTCTTCAAAGACCCTACCCTCATGGGTATTTTTCCTCTTCCTCCACCCAATAATGTTCAGATTAATATGATCTCTCGGTCAAATGAACCATGGATCATCCCTTCACCTAAATAGATAGATTCCTTTGGAGATTCGATGCCATTAAGTTTGATCGAGATTGACTATTGTGAACTTATTTCGGATTTGGAGTCTTCACCTCTTGATCATGCTCCTTTGGGCATGTCTCTTGACACTTATTCTCAATCCCCTTGGCTTGGCGATTCGGATTTTCCCAATCCCTTGAAAGAGATATTTCCCTCCGATGAAGCCATCATGGAAACTATGTCTCTCAAGGATTCTCTATGGGACGATAGTCATCCTCATTCCTCGTTCATGCTTGGCCTCGGGGCCATGTCTACGTGTCTTGAGAGGTTTGCATCTTAGGTTCCTTCTCTTCCATTTCAAACGCCTATTCTGACACATGAATTTTTTACGGAGGGTAACTTGATTAATATCACACAAACGATGCCTATTGACATTTTCGTGAAATCGGGAATTGTTGAGAACATCCATATCAGGGTCACCTATTCTTCAGATGAAGTTCAGGTTTATACTAGACTTTTCCACGATGTATTTGCATGGTCTTATGAAGAGATTCCCAGCATCGGTCCTAGTATAGTCGTGCATGAGATTCCTACCTATCTTGGTGTGAAGCCTATTTGCCAGCGTCTTCGTCTTATGTACCCTAGAAAGGTTGCCTCCATTAAGGGTGAAGTTGAAAAAATTATCAAAGCTAGTTTTATCTATCTGATTCCCTTGACAGAATGGGTGTCTAACATTGTCCCTATAGATATGAAATAGGGTACCATTTGGGTCTATGTTGATTATCGTGACATAAACCGGGCCTGTCCTAAGGATAATTATCCTACTCCCTTTATTGATCAAATCATTGATGAATGTGCGGGGAGTGAGATATTTTCCCTCATGGACGGCTTTTCTAGCTACAACCAGATTAGCATTCTCTCGACCGATCAACATAAGACTGCCTTTATCTATCCCTGGGGTACTTTCGCATATAAGAAGCTCCCTTTTGGCTTGAAGAATGCTGAGGCTACATTTGAGCGAGAAATGTCGTATGCTTTTCACGATATTAAGAACATTGTTTAGCCTTTTCTGGATGATCTTCCAGCTCATTCAGCTAAACGTAAGGACCACCCTGACCATCTCCATCAGATTTTTCTTTGCTGTCGAAGCTATAACATCCACTTGAATCCATATAAATGCGTATTCTGCGTTGATTCTGGTAGGCTCTTAGGGTTTATCGTTTCCAAATATGGGATTCACCTTGATCTTCTCAAAGTTGAGGCTATCATTAATCTCCCTTCTCCATCCTCATTACATCAGCTGTAGAGTCTGTAGGGGAAGGTGAACTTTTTAGCCGTTTTATACCTAACTATGCCAAAGTGGCTAAAGGATTCACGCAATTTCTAAAGCAGGGCATCCCATTCCTTTGGGATGAGATCACCTAGAAGTCTTTCGATGCACTGATTTTCTTGTCAATGCTCCTCTGTTGCGTCCTATGAACTATCATCACGATTTTTCCCTCTATTTAGATACTGCTTTCAACACGATTTCCATTTTTTTGGTGCAAGACGATGATGACAGTGACGAACATGTTATTTACTATCTCTCTCATAACCTTCTCAATACTGAAATGCGCTACGCACATGTCGAGAAGTTAGCGTTGGATGTCATTCAAGCAGTTCAACGTTTTTGTCATTAAATTCTATTGCATACAGTGACTGTGATTTCTGACTACAACCCTATGACCTACATATTTTCTCGACAATTGCTTGGGGCAAGTACTCGAAGTGGATTGTCAACCTCCAAGAGTTAAATTTGGAATTTTCTACTACCAAGTTGAAGAAATCATTAGTCTTCGCCGATCTTATTTTCTCCCTCCCCTTTGACTCCGCTCCGTCTGGTTTTGAGGAATGCATTCTGGATGATACACTTTTTCTGATTAATACCCTTGATCCTTGGTACGGTGATATCATCGTATATCTTCAGAATTCTACTTTCAGATCTGAGTTGACGAAGGATGCTCGTTGACACATCCAAACCAATCGCAACCTTGTCATATAGTTGAGGATATACTATACCGCATCGGAGTTGATTCCATTCTCCACCGGTGTTTGACTCTCGAGGAGGCTAGGAAAGTCTTAAATGATTGTCATAGTGGTGCCTATGGCAGTCACATGTCTGGTTATGCTACTGCACAGAAAATTGTTTGTGCTGGGTATTTCTGGCCCACAATATTTAAGGACTGCATTATTGCTGTTCGTAAATGTCATGATTTCCAGATTTATCAGCGCAAGATGCGCGCGTTGCCTACACATCTCCACCTTGTCATTACCATTGGTCCCTTTGTGAAGTGGGGCATTGATTTTATGACGTGTAACCCTCACTCAGCCGGGGGGCATGCTTATATTATTTTAGTCATTGATTACTTCACCAAATGGGCCGAAGCAATGCCTACACTTACGTCTGACGGTAAGACATCAGCTTAGTTCATATTCACTCACATCATTTCTAGGTTTGGTGTCCCTCAAGCCATCATTATAGATCATGGTTCCCATTTTCGGCATTATATGGTGGCAGAGTTGACATCCAAGTTGGGTTTGCATCACGATAGCTCAACGCCATACTATCCTCAGGACAATGGCCAAGTTGAAGTTGTGAATAAAGTTCTTGTCACCATGCTTCAACATATGATTGGGATGCACAAATAAAATTGGCATCTCATGTTATTTTTGGCTCTTTGGGCATATCAAACCTCAGTTAAGGATGCAACCAGATTCACTCCATTTCAGCTTGTTTACGGTCTGGAAGCTACCCTTCCAATTGTGTGTGAAATACCTTCACTCAAGTTGGCTGTTGAATTACTGCCCAACACTTCACCTGAAGAAGATCATCTTATATACTTAGAAAGGCTAGATGAAACTCGCCACTTTGTTGCTTTGGTAATTGAATCATAGAAGAAGCGGGTCAAAGCTCATTTTGACTAGTCAGTTTCCCCTCGCTCCTTTGTAGAAGGAGACCTCGTCCTCCTGTATGACCAAGCTCATGATAAGCTGGGGGTAGGAAAATTTCAACCCATGTGGCATGGGCCCTACATTTTTAAGCGTGTTTTGTGGAATGGGGCCTATGAGCTCATTGATTACAAAGGTCATCCTCTGGATTAGCCCAGAAATGGGTTGCATCTTAAAAATTATTACGCATGAGTCATTCATGCATGTTTTGTGTACATAGGTGTTCTTTTCATTCTTGTAAATTTTTGGTTTGGTGTGCTTTGCGAGCGTTTTCCTACTTATTGGGTCATTGTTGATTGTGTAGATGTCTATTACCCCTTTTGTTGACTTTGTGGATGGTACTTCCCGCAGTACTTGGAACCTGTCTTCGGAAGCTTGGGTGATTTATGATCCTGTTGGTGAGTTGATAGATCTTCAAGGTATCTATCTAGGATGAACTACAAACAATGTCATTGAGTATAGTTCTATCATTGAACTATTAACCGAGGCCATTTCCCTCGGCATTCGAGCATTGGTTGTAAATCTAGACTCACAACTTGTCGTTCTTCAACTTAATGGAAATTATTTATTTATAAACCCTCACATTTTATAGTTGTATTTATGTGTTCGTGTGCTGGAAAGACATTTTGATTACATTACATATCAACATATTCCTAGGAAAATGAATGCATTGACTGATACAGTGGCTAACATTGTATTAGATAGATATTTGCATAATTTGTAAAATCATCATCACATGAAAAAGATCCATATAGGAAAATAGTATGCACACACACACACACACACACACACACACACACACACATATATATTGAATGTTTGCATCAGTGTGCATCATAAGTTCAAAAAATATGTGTGTTTATGTTACATCCTGAGACATCATGTCTCTAAAAAATATGCAGAAATAAAACCTAGGTGTCTACTCAGCGTGACGCTCATGATAGCATGTCACTGCCCATACGAGCTGCCTGAGCAAGCAGTGAACTCAGTTTGACACCCCTACAGTGTGTCTCTGGTATGTGTGAGGAACATCGTCGAATCACACATAGTTTAGGATCCCATGGGAGATTCCCTCCAAGTTTCGCATGATTTCGTCCTCCTCACCTCCCTCATCATGAGGGGAAATATCAAAGTCGCGAGGAACTCACCTCGCTATTGGAGACATACCTGCAGGTCTATTTGGTCCAATGTCTTCAATTACACATGGATTTAATGTCAGGACATGCATAACAAAAAAAAAATCATAATAATCATGAAAATAAAAAATGAGTCTTACCAAGTACTTCATCCCAATCCTCTCCTTCTAGGAGTGGGATATCTGGATCGCCAGTGAAATCTGTGCTAGAGTAGGGTCAGTCCTCCATGAAAATCAGCGGTCGACAGAGAAAATCAGAGAACTCCGGTCTCCAGGACATCTGTTGACCACCCCCTGACCTTGGCATCAGAGCTGCCCAACGGGTCATCCGTGGTTCCTATGCTGGTGGTGTCAGAAATATCACTTCCTGTTGCTGAAATATTGGTAGTCATTCCAAGATGAACAATACCAGAATCGACCCATAACCGAAATGCTTTAGCTTGGTTTTCTTGCACTTCGTCAGTTGATGTTTCTTGTTGATTGTCACTGCCTTTGCGCAGTTGTAGAGGGTCGGTGTCAAGCAATCTACAGCAAGAAGTCGTTGTGTCTTTGTAGCTTTGTGCGCTGCTTGCGATCCTACAGCTCGTGTGATGGTATGCACCACTACTTTTAGTGCCAAATCCGGAATAGAATGAATATCAACTTTTCCACTTCTCGATCCTTTCCTTGCTCTTGGACACACCCTGTCGATCACCATACTCATGTTATCCATTATGGGCTGGTTGCTAGTCAATATTGGTACTTCTCCCCTCCACGAAAACCCTGTTATGAAATAAATGTCTGAAACATCAATCTTGAGTTCTTGGTCACGAAGAATGAGTTTTTCTTGATTCTCATCCCAGATACTGATTAAGTATTATAGCAGCTCCATTTGAGCTTCGAGGCACGGTGTCATGAATAATTTCTTGAGACCATAATCTCTAAGAGATTCCATGCATCTTTTGTTTACCATGGAAAGTTCGTCTTCTTCACTATGTTATTGTTCCTTCCACTTGATCACCATTTTTCCACTTTATACCTGCAAGAACATTCATATGATTGTTATCAGCTTGAATCCAAAGCTTTTGTTTGATAAAATTGGGCCTTGTTGCTTGCATTTTAAGCTAAAATGCATGCTGCGATTGGTGCGAATTTTTTAGAAACAATCACGCCAATGGGCAAGCCCTAGTTTAGAAGTTTGGGCAGTTGGCGTGAGTTTGTACCCCATACCCGCGACAACCGCTGCACCCTAAAATTTTCCAAATTCCCCCACAAACGCATAAAATTGGATTGCAATTAATAAAAAAGGAATAAAAATGTAGGGAAGGCTATTGCCTCTTACCTGGAATTGACGAATTCGAGATTGATCTACCGGATTTCTCACTATCACCGCCTCAAAATCACAGTCTAAAAAGGGTAACTATTGCTCCACAAGAGGTAAAAAATGACAAGTAATTATTTTTTTTACCATTTTTGACATTTTATAACTTTTTGAAACCCTAATTAGGTTTTAAGACACGTTTTTCGATTATTACATTATGTTATTTCGAGAAATGGGTTTTACGTTTACCTCTTGTGCAATAATAGGTTTTTAATGAGATATTGATGAAGTAATGAGTTGTATTTTATACTTTTTTTGACTCGGTAAAAACACGAAAAATTCACTAATGGAGTCATCTTTCAGCTCTTTTCTGACTCTCTACTACTGAAAATATTGCTGAGACTCTTGTCTTTTTGAACTCGTTAAATGGCCGCGAAACAATATCTACCTAGTATATGTTTACCCTTTTTTCAGGATGGGATAGATTATTTACGAAAAAATAATACCTTAGCCTATCACGACTAAGAGGTTCTCTCAGACAACGTTTTCTACCCTTTTGGATCTGAGGGACTATTTACAAAAAAGGGACTTGATGGAGTTTTTTCTTTTCTGCTTCTTTTCAAACTCTTTAAACATGAAAATACGTCGAGTTATTCATTTGTCAGACTCGTTAAACTCTGATGACATCGGAAATCGTCACCATGACGTTACCCTAGTTCCTCCTTCCTAGGGCTTGTAAAATGTACTAGGATGGATTTTTCTGAAGGAAAAACTTACAGTACAAGAATATGATATCCCCTTAAAGCTTGTTTTTAAAAAATAATTGGGGTACTCGCTAGAAATGGTGGGGGAAAATGGAACCAGTTTTTAGTCGTGTTGGCAGTATGTCGCTCTTGAACATGATGCTCATCTACATTCGTGTCGGGTTGTGGACATCTCATTTCATCATTTTTTTCCTCCATGGGTTTGGGTAATCTGTTTTTACCTCTCATCTGATATTTGCCACGTTATCATGACCTCAGATCCCTTGATGTCAAATACTGCCAAATCCAGAGTCGTGTCGCTGAAATGTTCAAGAGAAGTTTTCCTCTGCGGTTTTCGACCTTCCTCTGATCCTCTGTTCGGTCCTGATTCACTATCATCATGTTCCTCTATCTCGTGTTGATGATGTGGGAAACATTATGGCCCTCCTTCGACCGGGTCACTTCTTGTCGACTTTAGCTCATTATCCAGGAAGTTGATCTGGAGACTCCTTACTGGTACCTTGAAGCTTGCATGCCTCAATGGAAAGTTCTTCACATTCGACGATAAGCCCACATCATTAGCCTTCGATCGAGTGATTCTATGGGTGTTCAACGTCAGATCACTATTCACATTCCATGGATTTTACCTATTGTACCTTGAGATCCATTGTCATTATTGGTGGTTTCTCTTGTGCCTGTTAACAACTTTCATCATTGGCTAGTAATAAAGTGACTTTATTACATGTTCGACTTCAGCTCACATATTCGCGTGCTTGAAATTGTACTTTTCCAAGTCGATATGGAACCCAAGACCCTGGGTTTTGTCTAATAAAATCCAGGCTTCGGGATATTATGGTTTATCATGATTTTATGCATGACTCTTTTGATTGGATGGCTGTGGCCATACATGAGTCTATTTATTGATCCTTACTGCTGGATGATTGTGTCCATACCTCAAATCTCAATTTTTATGTACTCTATTATGGATGGTTGTGCCCATGCCACATGTTCATGTATTAGAGATATCAGTTGTATTTGTAATTGCAGGTCTTTCGATAGTGTTTTTTGGTTCTAACACGTTCTCGTAAAGAATTTCACCCCTCCCTCTCTCTCGGACCTCATGTTTTAGGGGGCATCTATTACACATCATTTTGTCACCATCCCTGCAATCCCCATCCCGCACATTGGAGGAAAATTTCTGTGACTAATAAGAATTTTCATGCCTTGCAAAGACCATCATTGCATCCCTTGCCATGAGGAGAACATTCCTTCTGTTGAAAATTTTTTGAGCAGATTATCAGAAACACATGTTTTTGCATTGGCGCTCTGTCCCAGTGAATTACCTGTGCCAAGCTATTTTTGGAATGTCTTTTATATATAGAGGCGAAGTTTCCATGATAAAAAACTTCGTGGGCGATTCATCCTCAGTGATTCGACTGAATAACTATGACCGCCCTCCTTTGGCCTCTTGTTTCCACCTTTTGGGGAAACCTCCCAAAGGATAAGGCCTCCCTTCCACTATTGTAGGGATTCCAACCTCATCCTTTCCCTCTATAAATAAAGCTATCTCCCATTGATGCACTAGCTGAACATATAATAGCTGAATAGGTGAAGAGAATTTCTTAACATTTTGCTAGTGAGATAGAGTAGAGAAAGAGACCCTTGTCGAGAGAGATATTAGGCTTGTGTCCTTTCCTCATCCTAATTCCCATTGATTCTTCGAGACGTGCTTCGACTAAACCCTGTAGAAGTAATTTGCGACGTCAAGGCTCTGGTTGTAATCTCTTTCTTCTATTTATATATACATGACTATTGTTTGGTTCCCATCTTGTGTTAATATGGTTTATTTTACGTAATGTGTTTAGTCCTCCTTGACTAACTAGTTAGCTACGAATGCAGTTATTGTCTTGTATATTGCTCTTGTCTTTGATATTTGTGTAGGAATACGAGTGTCATTGCTGAAGGACCGTGACCTTTCAGGACAGATATCAAGAGGCTGCCACTACTACAGCTTGCGACAATTGCCTTGGACTCTGGGTAGGACAATATATCCCAACCTATGTCATCCGTTAGCTAGGAACCTACACCTTAGCTTGTTCCCTTATTTCTAGACCCAATCTAGGGCTAGAGTGATCACCTCTGTCCGCAGAGGGGATTTACCTTTCCAACAAGTTGGCACGGATATGAGGAATGGACTCGCGCCAGCTGACCGAATTTCTAAACTAGGGTACGCCCTAAAATTTTCCAAATTCCCCCATAAACACATAAAATTGGGTTGCAGGTAATAAAAAAGGAATCAAAATGCAGGGAAGGCTGTTGGCTCTTACCTGGAACTGACGGATTTGAGATTTATCTGCCAGATTGCTCACTATCGCCACCACAAAATCACAGTCTAAAAAGGGTAACTATTGCTCCACAAGAGGTAAAAAGTGAAAAGTAATTATTTCTTACCATTTTTCGCATTTTATAAATTTTCGAAACCCTAATTAGGTTTTAAGACATGTTTTTGAATTATTACGTTATGCTATTTCGAGAAATGGATTGTGCGTTTATCTCTTGTGCAACGACTAGTTATTAATGAGATAGCGATGAAGTAACGAGTTGTATTTTATACTTTTTCATACTCGGTAAAAAAATGAAAAAGTCATTGATGGAATCATTTTTCAGCTCTTTTATGACTCTATAAAAATGAAAATATTGTCGAGACTCTTGTCATTTTGAACTTGTTAAATGTCTGTGAAACGATATCTACCCACTATACGTTTACCCCTTTTTTAGGCTGTGATAGATTATTTACGAAAAAGGAATACCTTAGCCTATTGCGACTAAGAGGTTCTCTCAGAAATCGTTTTCTACCTTTTTGGATATGAGGGACTATTTACGAAAAGGGACCTGATGGAGTTTTCTTTTCTGCTTCTTTTCAAACTCTCTAAACATGAAAATACACTGAGTTCTTCCTTTTTCAGACTTGTGAAACTCTGATGACATCAAAAATCATCACCATGACGTTACCCGAGCTCCTCCTTCCTAGGGCTCGTAAAATGTACTAGGATGGTTTTGTCTGAAGGACAAACTTATAGTAAAAGAATATGTTATCCCCTTCAAGCTTGTTCTTCAAAAATAATTGGGGTACTCACCAGAAATGGTGGGGGAAAATGGAACCAATTTTGAGTCGTGTCGGCAGTATGTCGCTCTTGAACATGACACTCGTCTGCATTTGTATCGGGTTAGGGACATCTCATTTAGTCATTTTTTTCCTCCATGGATTTGGGTAATCTGTTTTGACCTCTCATTTGCTCTTTGCCAAGTCATCATGACCTTAGATCCCTTGTGTCAAATACTGCCAAATCCAGAGTCGTGTCGCTGATATGTTCAAGAGAAGTTTGCCTCTGCAGTTTTCGACCTTCCTCTGATCCTCTGTTTAGTCCTAATTCACTATCATCATGTTCCTCTGTCTTGTATCGATGATGTGGGAAAAATTATGGCCCTCCTTCGACCGGGTCATTTCTTGTCGACTTTAGCTCATTATACAGAAAGTTGATCTAGAGACTCCTTATTGGTACCTTGAAGCTTGCATGCCTTAATGGAAAGTTCTTCGCATTCAACGATAGGTCCACATGATTGGCCTTTGATCGAGTGATTTTGTGGGTGTTCGACGTCAGATCACTATTCACATTCTGTGGATTGTACCTGTTGTACCTTAAGAGCCATTGTCATTATTGGTGGTTTCTCTCATGCATGCTAACAGCTTTGATCATTGGCTAGTAATCAGGTGACTTTCTTCCATGTTTGACTTCAGCTCACATATTCGCGTGATTAATTTGTACTTTTCTGGGTCAAGATGGAGCACAAGACCCTGGGTTTTTTCTGATAAAATCTAGGCTGCAGGATATTATGGTTTATCATGATTTTATGCATGAATTTTTTTATTGGATGCATGCAACCATACTTGAGTCTATTTATTGATCCTTACTGTTGGATGGTTTTGTCCATACCTTAGATATCAGTTTTAATATACTCTATTATGGATGGCTGCACCGATGCCACATGTTCATGTACCAGAGATATCAGTTGTATTTGTAATTATAGGTCTTCTGATAGTGGTGTTTGGTTCGAACGCATTCTCGTAAAGCATTTCACCCCTCCCTCTCTCTCGAACCTTATGATTTAGGGGGCATCTGTTACACAACATTTTGTCACCGTCCCTGAAATCCCCATCCTACACATTGGAGGACTATTTCTGTGACTAATAAGAAGTTTCATGCCTTGCAAAGACCATCATTGCATCCCTTGCCATGAGGACAACATTCCTTCTGTTGAAAATTTCCTGAGTAGACCATTGGAAACATATGTTTTTGCATTAGCGCTAGTAGCCTGTTATGTCCTCATGCCAATGACGAAGGTTAACACTGGGCCCCACACCCATTGGCACTTTTTCTAAGTGCATTACCTATGCCAAGTTGTTTTTGGAATTTTTTTTAAATATAGAGGCAAAGTTTCCATGATAACAAACTTCGTGGGCAAGTCAGCTTGAGTGGTTCGACTGAATAACTATGACCACCCTCCTTTGTCCTCTTGTTTCCACCTTTTGGAGAAACATCCCAAAGGATAAGGCCTCCCTTCCACTATTGTAGGGATTCCAACCTCCTCCTTTCCCTCTATAAATATAGCTATCTCCCATTGATGCACTAGCTGAACATATTATAGCTGAATAGCTTACGAGAATTTCTGAACATTTTGCTAGTGAGATAGAGCAGAGAAAGAGACCTTGTTGAGAGAGAGCTTAGGCTTGTGTCCTCACCTCGTCCTAATTCCCAACGATTCTTCGAGACACGCTTCGACTAAACCTCGCTGAAGGAGGCTGCGACGTCAAGGCTCTAGTTGTAATCTCTTTCTTCTATTTATATATACATGACTATTGTCTAGTTCCCATCTTGTGTTAATATGGTTTATTTTACACAATGTGTTTAGTCCTTCTTGATTGAATAGTTAGATACGAATGCAATTATTTTCTTGTATATTTCTCTAGTCTTTGATCTTTGTGTAGGAATACGAGTGCCATTGCTGAAGGACCACAACCTGTCGAGACATAGATTAAGAGGCCACCACTACTATAGCTTGTGACAATTGCATTGGACTCTAGGTAGGACAATATATCCCAACCTATATGATTCCTTAGCTAGGAACTTACACCTTAGCTTGTTCCGTTGTTGCTAGACCCACTCTAGGGCTAGAGGGATCACCTCTTTCCGCTGAGGGGATTTACATTTCCAACACCGTGGAAGGTATTAATGTCACCCATTTCGTACAATAAATTCATCATGGTTGCGATCATTCGATAGAATTTCCTCAGACCTTCAGTCTTGTATAGCTGATAATTCTTTGCCTAGAACTTGGAAGGATCCTACCACCAACTTTTGAGGATTTCCTTGATTGGAATCGTGAAATGTGCTAGCCATGGGGAATTTAATGCCTCCTCATTTTTGGGAAACATGTAATAAGCCACAATATCCATTGAATAGATGCTTGTGAAATATTCCCCCGTGTGATTCCTTACTACCCACTACTCGGTGTATGTATTCTGTAAGATCCATTCAACGATTTCTGTACATGGAAAAATAGGAGGCTGTGAAACCACTTGGTGTGGTCTAGATCTCTTGACATTAATATATACCTAGAAATCCTCTCGGTCCTTTTGGATGTACGGTTTGGAGAAATTTTCATAAATATAAAACTAAGAAAGCTTGGTGTTTTTGTTGAGATTGCATCATAGTGTATCCATTTATGTGAGATGGCGGGATATGCTAACTTTCTTGTGCATTCCCTTTAGGGATATTTCAGGAATTTTTGACCACTGGCGGTGCCATCTTGCCCAAGATGGAGGAAATTGAAATGCATTAGAGATCTACATTACATGGCATGTCAAATAGAAAGTCCAACAATAAGATAGACAACAAGAATAATGTGAATACTAAAACAAAAATTAAAAATTAAGGCTTTTTAATGCTTAGAAAATTCCAATGAGGAATTGTATCTGGGACAAGTTAGAGGGTAGAAAAAATGGGGAGGTCACAAACAAGAGAAATAATATGTGTGACTATGCGACTTAGAATCTAGGTCGCATCCTTGAGCAAGTCACGCCAATCGCAAATCACTAAGGCCATAGGGAGGGACAAGCTGCAGATGTTGCACAAGACACAAGGTAGCTGAGTCTCATAGTCCCTGAGGTCTTAGGTCGCACAGGTCATAGGTCGCAACAATTTTCCTATCGTGGCTTTTGTTCATGTGACCTGTTTTCCAAGGCAGCTTGGAAAACTGGTCGGCACAAAATTCTTAGGTTTAGGCTCTCTTTGGAACAAAAATACTCAAGATAAATATGAAAGAGGCAGTATGAGTGAGAAGTGGGCCTGTTTGCTAAGGTATAGGAGGAGTAATGGTCATATTCTTAGTTGGGGGGTTTTAGTAATATAATGAGACTTGGAGAGTTAATTACTGGGGTGAATAAAACCCTCCTCTGAGGGAAGGTGGAATATGAGGTGACAAAATAGGAAAACATGGAAAAATAGAATGATTTATAGGAGAGAAAAGGTCACCTACCTGGTGGAAGTCATGCACCTATTGAGTTTCCAAGCTCTCAAACGCTCCGATGAACCGAATGAATGACTAAGGGGTTAGAGAAACTATATATAAAATGTTGCATGTCCGAGAAATAAATGAGGTTGGAAGGGTTGCAGGCTTGCAGTTTTGTCACATTGCAACCTTTGCGACCTCTGTGACATTGTGATCCCTTTGATGTCACATGAGTCACAAATTTTAAGGTTAGAGAGGTTGGTGAGCTTGCGACCTCAGTGTCTTCGCGACTTGTGCAAGGTAGAAAGGTCATAAAGTCGCAATGTGGGCGAAAGGTCACAAATTTTTATTTCTGACTTAGTGACTTAACTTAGACAAAATTTAAAGGTCACAAGGCCACAATATCTTAAGCTTCGGGATACCCACATGATGCAAGCTGTGACTTAATCAAAATGATCTTCAAGTCTCCCAAAGTTGGATTTGTGAAAGATTTAAAGGTAGGTTGACCAACTTGTAGGAGGCTCAGATCAAGCTTTGGAATGTAGGGAATCCAAAATTTTGAAGGGTGAGGAATTTTGGAGGGTTGTTGCAGCAGCTACAACAAGTTTTAGTAATTTAATTCAGTTAAATTGAGTTATGGTTAGTTAAAATAGTTCCAACTTCTAGAGAAACTAGTGGAAGATCAAGTTGTGCAGTGTAACTTCATTCACACTTAGTGATCATCCAAATAACTAATCAATCAACCTGAATTAGCTCATGCATGCAAAGAATTCAAATTGCAGAGTGTTGGTGGAGTTTCCAAGGTACTGTACAGTTAATTGTATACTAGATTGAGTGTATAGTTCATTGTATTGGTCAAAGGAAGGACCTAGAGGAAATTCACAATTAAATAGAGGGAAATTCCTAAATAATAGGGGCTAATTTCGTGGATGTATAAAGAAAGGAATAAGGAACTTGGAGGGCTTGAAAAATTGGCTAAGTGTTGGTAAGATTTAGTTAGTCAGGCAGAGGGATAAACTATACACTTGCTGGTTGTGCTTAGGCTTGAGCAACCAAGCATTTTAATTTCATCTATATTCTTCGATTAATGCAATACATATAGTAAGGGTTTTTGAGCAACTGCTTTCACCTAGATAATTGTCTATGCATGTGTGAAATTTCTTCTTTCATGCTGATGTTATTTGTTCTTGATGATGAATTTAGTTCTGCAGATCAATAGAGTAGCTTATATTCTTGTGATTTAGCAAATATTATGATCAATTTAGAATCTACACATTAATTTACACACACACACAATAATTTTCTCATTCTAATTTTTAACTTCTTAAATAAATAATTGATTTTAAATAGTTTATTATGTTTTACTTATTTATTTATATTTGTATATATTTTTAATTTTTTAATTTTAATTGTTTATTAATTCCTTTAAAATTTTGTTTTATATTTTTATATTTTGAACAATTTATTTTATTTTGTTATTTTGTCTGTTTTTGTGTTAAAGTTGTTGTTGTTCTTAAAAAAAAAAAATACTTAAAATTTTACATGAATTATTATTTTTGGAAAAAAGACTTCAAATTTACCATCTTTGAATATAAAATTCATAAAATCACAAAATTTTCTATTTTTTCAAAATTTGTATGTTCATCTTTGGGGCCTTGGTTAAACGGTGATGAGGCGGGTTGTTATAGCACTCATCATAGGTTCAATTCCCTTCCCTGATCGGGGTGATGTATTTGGACATGTTTATGATGTTGGAGTGAAAAAGAAAGAAAACAAAAATGAAAGGTACTACCAAGCTTACAAAAAAAATTGTATGTTCATTTTTCTTCTTAAAAATCCTTTATTTCACATGTCATTTTTAGTGAAACGGTCCTGAAATGCATTTTTTTTTTAATTATATTTATATTCAAAATATGCATTTTTTGGTGAAGTGTTTAAAATTATTGTTTTTTAGTGATAATTATTTTAATTGTAATGAAGTCTTAATTAATGATACATTAATATATAAAAATTCCTAACTTCAAATTATTAATTTTATTATTTTCTTAAAACTTTGCAAAAAAATTGAATATTTCGTTAAAAAACAAGATTGCAAAGAAAAACATAAAACACAAACTTGAAAAACCCTTTAAAAACAAACATCTCATGAAGAAAAAAAAATGAAAAATGAAAACAACTTGAAAATGGTTAAATAACCAATATTAAAAAAAAAAAAAAAAATCATACTTAAGGTATAAGAAAATTTAAAGTGTCAAAAATATCCCTCCTTGAAAAAAAAGGTTGATGCTACATCAACGCTTTTCAAAATCAACATGAAAATCATCAACATTTTAATATTTTTTTATCCATACTTAATACATAAGAAAATTTAAAATGTCAAAAATAATCCCCAAAAAAGGGGGTTGATGTTGGATCAACATTTTTCAAAATCAACATGAAAATCACCAACATTTAGAAAAAAGGTCCATACTTAATACACGTGAAAATTTAAAGTGCAAAAAATATGCTAAAAAAAGGTTGATGCCGCATTGACACTTTTTAAAATTGACATGCAAATCATGATTTTTTGCGACCTATAAAAAAAGAGAATTCAATACAATTCTCGTTAAGTTGGTAACCTTGTTAAAGATGAACCCTTCAGATTTACTATCAAAGTTGGTTCTTTTCTCATTTGGAATGTGTACATATCCATCGCAGCCAAATACACAGAGATGTGAGAGAGAGGGTTTCTTACCAGTTCATTTCTCATGTGGAGTCTTATCTGCCAATGCTAATGAAGGTGATCTATTAAACATGTAATATGAAATGTCCACTTCCTTTGCCCATAATTATTGTTCTAATCCAACACCACTGAACATGATCCTTGTCTTTTCCGTCAATGTCCTGTTCATCTTTTATACAACGTCATTTTGTTGAGGTGTGTATGGAGTAGTCTTCTGTCGTGCCATACCACACTTCTTACAAAACTCTTAAAATTCCTCTTTGCAAAACTCTCCACCGTTGTCTATCCTTTACACCTTAATATTATTTTCTTACTTATTTTCCACCAGAGTCTTAAATTATTTAAACCTGTGAAAGACTTCATATTTCTTCCAGAGGAAATATATCCATTTATTCCTCAATAAGTCATCTAAACGTGAGATATATTACATATATTTACCAAGTGATAGAACCGACATAGGTCTAAACACATCACTATGCACAATCTCTAGTATTCCTTCTTCCCTCTTTGCACCAGAGGAAAAACTCACTCGATTATGTTTCCCATACACACAATGTTGACATAAATCAAAATCCATAGAGAAATTAGACATACCTTGTACCATACCATTACCATGTAGTATTCAAAGGCCTTTCTCTCTAATATGTACCAGCTTTGATGACGCAACATAATATTTTCACTAGAGACTACAATATTTTTTCTCCATGTTTGGGAACAACAATATTATTGCACCCATCAATAACAATATTTCCCATAATCTTGTACAAAGTTTTGATTCAAACTCCACTCGTCCATACCAATTCTCCTAGAAAAATCTTGCAGGTATCTTTCTCAAACAACATTACCTGCATCATCCATCATGCTTATGGAAATTATATTTCTGGCTAATCCTAGAATGTGCGAAACACTGAGTAGTGTTATAATCCTTCTGCCTGTCAATTTCAACTTGAATTTTCCTTGTCTTATGGTTCTGGTCTTCCTGTTATCACTTAGGAAGACATCACCACCATCATATTTCTCGTACTCACAAAACCACTCCCTATGGGTTGTCATATGAAAGGATACACTTGAGTCAATCAACCATGCCTCATGATCCACATATGTACTTGAAGAAGCCAAGTACACATCCCCACCTTCATATGAGGTGGTTTTTACCTCTACAAAATTAGCATCATCATATACCTTTCGTTTCTGAGGAGTTATGGATCTTTAATATTTCCTGTAATGCGCTTATTTTCCACATTTCTAGTATAACTTTACAAATTTCCCTGGAGATTTAGATACCCCTCTATATTTTTGTGAATGAATGAAGATAGGCTACACTTTTGGGCCAAATGTGTTGATGAAATTTCAAAATTTTACTCTTTTACCAAAATAAAGCCCTCAAAATTCATATAAACATTGTGAATTTTGAATCAGAGTAAAAATATAATTTGTGGAAAATTATGTTGTTGTACTAATGGTATTTTTTGAAAAAAAAATTAGTGTCATATAATTAGTAAATTTTCCATTAAATTAAATGCTTGTCCTTGCAATTTTTCACACATCTTAAGAGGTATGTGTGTGTTCGTGTAGCATAACTTAGTCTACTATATATATATATATATATATATATATATATATTAGACTAAGTTTGTGCTACTACCATTTCTACCTACCTTACAATAGATATATATATATATATATATCGAGAGAGACAAAGAGAGAGAGAGAATTAAGTTGTGCATATTAAAACTTTATTGTTTTATGCAAAATTATATTTTATAATTAATTTTTGAAGTTGGAAAATTAATATTTGAATTGCATTTTTCAGACATGTGTTCAAGTAAGATTTTTTTATACTATTTAAATAAATTAAAAAACTAAGAGCACCCTTTTGAAGCGGACTTGTAAATGAAGATTGTAGTAATTTTTGAATTTTTCCGTTTTGTATATTTTATGTTATTTATTTTCATTCAATTTATTTGAAAATGTCCAAAAACATTTCAAGCATAATGTTTAAAAGAAAATGGATTAAAAATATCATATGAATTAAAAAATGTCAAAACCGTATGCTATTGGATATAGGTTTCCTTCACGAATTCAACATGATCAACTCCACCACCTAAGGACAAATACTTCCTTAAGTATGATAGGCTACAAAATGGTGTTTTAGAGAAATATACAGAAGGGGAGCTAAAACTCTATTTTTTTAGGCTCTCAACAACTCAATTGCATAGTTAAAACGCTTGGTCAAGTGTTTAAGGTAAAAATTCAAAATAGCTCGATTGAGGGTTTAAGAAACCATCGATCGATCCCTTAACATGGTTAAACAATGGCTTGATAGAGCCACCTTTTTAATTCCATGCCTAAGATTTATTGGCAGGAAATTTCGAAAAATGACTCGATCAAGCCCATAACCTTGGGTTACACATGAGCTTAATTGAGCACTTGTTTTAATTCCTGATCGAACAATCTTTAAGCCCTCAAATAGCTCGATCGAATTCTTAAATTTTACTCAATCAAGCACTCAAAAGCTCGATCAAGCTAATTTTTTCACCCACAATACACCCTCACTTTCCAAAACGTGTAATCTAGCTCCATGCATAGACCCATTTGGATCTCCCACTTGAGGGCTTATTCCTATTTCTACTCTAAGAGTGTCCTCTTATGGAAATTGTATCTTCGTTCTATATCTCCATGTTTTTGTGTCTCATCTCCTTTGACAACAAGGATGAGAATATTTAATCAATTTTTAAGGTATTTATATTACTACCTATGGATATAACCAGACTATCCCACAAGTTTGGTAGAGAACACAAATGACTGTTGTCGTTTTCTCCATTTTAAATTTCAATATAAATATATAAAAATGAACTTACTACAATATTGAAGGTGTTCAGATGCTATGTCACCTAGTCTCCATCCTTCATCCTCGAGTTATATAGTTTTTTTTGAAAGAATAGTTTGTTCACCAGGGGCTTATATTGATACAAATCCTCTAACTTGTCCACAAAGGCATTGCTGCAGCTTCCCATAACACATTCAACAATACTAAATCTAAGAGACACAATCATATTGTTCTCTTTGCCTTTCGACCAAACTTCATCCAATATTCTGTTGAAATCCTTGTCAATGTTGTTCCTAGATCAACAAAAATCCACTAATCTCTATCCACGAAAATATCCTCCATCTTGAGCTTCCATAGCTCAAAATTCTTTCCATTGAATTTCTCGATCTCTATCTTTCCACAATTTTTCATTTCCTTTAACAAAAAGAATCGATCCCACAAATCTCCCACTGTAACAAGGTATATCATATGCTTGAGAAAAATCCCTTAGCCACAAAGGCATTCCCTTGAAGCCAAAATTAATTTGATACCAAATGTAGGTTTTAACCTTATACAAAAATTACTTGCAAACGAATTCTTAGAAACATAAAATATACGATTGAAAGAACAAAAAATATACACGGATATTTTTCCCCTAGATCCCAAAACCAGGAAAACAAGATTGATTTTTCATCATATTCCTTTCAATTTTATAATATATTATATACATTCTCCCCCCTGCAAACCCCTCGACAGGGGGGATATCACCCCCCCCCTACGACCCCCTTGTTGTGCTCGACACAATGTAACAACCTGTTGAGCTATTTGTGCAAATAATATAACACAAACCACCATTAGGTTATTCCCTACCACTAATATACATTATTCGCTACTCCATTGTAGCACTATAATGTTCTCTACTCCAATACTACAACATTCCAAAATTATTGCATAGATTTGCATGAATAAATTTTCAGTTATTCTTTGTCGCTTCTCTGCATATATTCTTGCTATAAATCTATCACAAATATTGCACATATATCACAACATTATCCCACTTTTTTATACCTTGAAAGGCCAAAAGGTAGAATTCATTGAACCACATGATAATTGAAAGGGCTCATAAAACCCATATACTCACAAAAACACCTGGATTTACATTTTCTCAGTAGTTTTATCAATGCATTTGCAATATTGTGTAAGGTGTCAACTTTCTCTAGTATCACCTTTCCATCCTCTACCATGTCCTTAGGGAAATGGTATTATATACATATATGCTTTGTCTTTATATGAAAGGTTGGGTTCTTATCTAAAAACTGACACTGTTACTATTAGATTAAATTTCAATAGCTCGTTGACTTAGCCCTACTTCTTAACATAGTTTCATAAGCCAAATGAACTCCTTATAGGCATGAATAGTTTTTATATACTCCACCTCTATAGTGGATAAATTGATTACAATTTTTTTCTTACTCATCCAACTCATTTCTCAACTGAACAAGTAAAACATGTATCCAATCATAGATCTCCTTCTATCTACATCCCCTACCCAATCAAAATCCACATGCATTGGGTGCGGGTTCCTTTAAACATAACTATGATAGAAAATGGAATATGTAGAGGTACCTCATAAATACTTAAATATCCTCTTCAATAAAACCTAGTGTTCACATCTACGATTAACCATGAATAAACTCAAGGTTCCTGCTACTTAGGCAATGTATGGTGTAGTACAAACCATAACATGCATCAAATTACTAGTTGCACTAGAATAGGAAAAAAAACCACATCATCCATAGTTGTTGTAGGGAATTTCTCAACCAAAATATTAGTTTCCATAGATCAAAATGCCTAATGTTACACAATGTTCCATGTGAAAATATTGTAGCACATATTTTACATACTTATTTTGGCTTAACCAAAGTCTTTTATTTGCCCCATCTCTCCTAAAATAAATTCATAAGATATATTTTATATCCCCCAAGTCCTTCATATCAAATTGTGCTAAAATTTGAAATTTGAAATTGAAAATAACATCTTGACTATAACCAAAGAATAACATATCATTCACATTTAAAGTGATAACAATAAAATGATCACCATATTGTTTGGAAGATACATATTGATCTAATTCGGATCTTAGAAAACCTAATCCTAACACAAAGGACTCAAAATTTTGGTACCACATTCTAGTATACTATTTGAGTCCATATAAATAGTTTTCTAACCTTTTCCAACATATTTTTTTGGTTATGTCATATATATCTCCTCCTTAAGGTCACCATGTAGGAATTTTTTTTTCACATATATTTTTTCTATTTCCAACTCAAGGTTAATTATATGAATAATGGCAACATAATAGATGTTAATTTAGGAACAGGGAAAATATCTCACCAAATTCTATCCCCTTGAATTAGGAATATCCTTTTGCAATCAACCTTTCCTTGTGATTTTCAAAACTACCTTCTAAATTGATCATTTAAAAAAAAACCCATTTATGACTATTGTTTGAATCCATTAGGAAATGGGGCTAAGTCCCATTTATCATGATTTATAAGTGCAACCATTTCTGCATTGATAACCAATCTCTAAGATTACTATATTGCCACATTCATTTCCTCTTTCATAGTCCTAGGATCATTGGTTTTAGTTGATAAAGAAAAATATATATGAAATTACAACCTCTACAATTATACATATATGTTTCATCCTTTCTTGAGTGGAACTCATTAAAATTTGAGCTAGATTTTTTCCTCTTTTGAATTGTCTGAGACCTCCTCCTCATGAGGCCCTTCAAGAAATTTTGTTCACTTTTTGGTTTATATTTATTAGTCTTATATGTAATGATGAGATATACCACAATAATTGTATATGTATAATTTCATAATATTGAAAGATAAAATATTTATCTGTTTATTCCAAAACCCACATGAAAAGGGTGTGATGGAGCTTACCTGCACTTAGAGACGAATTCACTGAGTCATAATATCATGAATTTTTGCACATCCATAACCATGTTGACCACCATCAAAATGTGGGGGAAAAATATCCACTTAACCCTAATCTCAACTGCACCATATCCTTCTAGAATTGGTTACCCTCGAGCTTTCAATCTACCATTATGCCAAATTTTCTTACGCTATTGTCTCAAGACAAATTTATACCTAAATTATTTTCTTCTCCTTATTATATAGACTCCATCCATGATAAATAAACCCATCCCTAGAATCCCCTCATCATTACTTAGTTATTTATTAACTTTTCCTTTCCCATTATTATACTTCATTTTTCTTTTTGATAAGTATAAAAATTCTATTGATCAAATAGAAATAAAATTACATCATTTTCCATCATGATTATTTTTTTGGCACAATATTCCCTATACTAATGATATGAAATCGGAGATGAATAATAATGAAAATTAAAAGGTAGACATAAATGGATATAAGAAACAACTAGAGAGGAGAATCACCTAAATTGGGGCTAATCCTCAAGGCAACATTTCTTTCCTTTATTTTTCGAAACCTTGACCCAACTTTCCAAATGGAATCTGATCAATGCGAGCTGAAAATTATCATTGCGCATTGAAACATATTCCTTATCAGAGTTCGAAGAAGTCGACTCATTAGCTCATTTAAATATACCTATAGAAGCATTACTATTCAATATCTCTATGCTTTTCGAACAAAAAAGATTCACACCAAGATCCTATATTAGCTTCTTCATCTTCCTTTTTGAACGTAAAGGAGGCCTTTCCCTCCATAGAATGAGGGTTGCACGACTTCCAAATTTTAGATTTTGAATTGTGGATGTTACACTTCTGTTGAGAATTAAACATTAGCCAATAATTTTGTAAATGGATTGTTTGAGGAAAAAAGTGGCAACATATAAAGACGATGAAAGGAATGAAGACAAAAGAGAAGGGGAGCTACTCCAAACGAATGGAAAAAGGCACTTGATAAAGAGTAAGCGACTTATAATTTTTCAAATTTATAGAAAGTAAATATTCATGTTTAAATTTGATAAAATGTATATTTTGATCTCAAATGTACTATATGTTGGTTTGATTTCATCAGCAAATGCATAAATTGAAGCAATCAATAGATTCGTTCTTTACAATTCTGAAGTGACACAATCGTGGGTTGCATTGTATGAACAAAATAGGATGAAATGGGATAATGACAGGGAAGAATTCAGATGGTTGAATGGTAGAAGTGTGCCTCATCCCAATCATTTAAAAGAAAATATGCCAATTATATACCCCAACAGTTGGGTTGCTGACCAAGTCAGAGAGAAATACAGTGCAACCAGTCATTACCCGCATGCTGAAGAGGATGTGATAATTGTAGGGATTGGGTGCACCCACTCGGTAATGCACCTTTGAAATGTAACATATAAATTCCATATTTTAACAGTTGGGTTATTATAAGACACATGAAACTACGATTTTTTAACTTTTTATAGGTGAAATTTTTCCCATCTATGTGGGAATATGGACACCATTTTCACATAGAAAATTTCGATGATGGACACATGATACAAGATTGTGGATTGGAAGTTGCGTTCAATCAAACTAGTTGAGTAAGCCACCAGGATCAAAACATAGTACAAGCGATGTTAGGTTACGTCGGAAAGATACAAGAGATTATTGAAGTAGATTTCTCTTCTTTCCAATGTGTTATTTTTAGGTGCAAGTGGTGGGACACCTTTGATCAGAATAATGTAAAGGAAGATCACGATAGTAGGCTGATATGTATCAACTCTATAAATATGTGAGATGAAGCATAATAGACAAACTCATACAATATGTAACCCTATTGCATATACCCCTCGGGTTTTTCCCTTTGTCGAACAAAACCTTTCAATTTATTTATGTACCTCTCTAAGAAGAACATCCAATGACAAGAAACCACCCCATATAATTCAATCTAATCTACTAGGTGGATTATAAGATGAACCTACAACTCCATGAAACTCATCTTTAGTTCCTTCTCAAACAGACAAGCAATATCAACTATCTCTTGACGCCACCATGGAATTCTAACCACATGAATCTCCTTTGACGTGATCCAATGTAAAAATGCAGATAATTTAGATATGGCACATCCTAGGTCTTGTGGGGATTGATGTTTCACACACCCACGCACAAAAAAAGGATAACGACATTGCAAATTTATAAACACATGCAATAATATACAAAATTATTCATGTTTTATGATCCCTGCATGGGATAAACTTTATTAATATAAAAAATAATAAAATCATGCTTTTGAGATTATATGTACTCTTGAAGATTCAAATGGTCATGCGATTTCAACCCCGACAAATAATCATCCATGGTTAAGCAGCTTCGTAGTGAAGACCCGTATGAATATGTCACCCTCACAGTACCCATTATAACATCCTTTGCCAAAGAAAGATCATATTTTTTAAAAATCCATGTGACATCACCTTCTTTGAAATACCAATTAGAGGGACTAGCGCCTACCTCTGATCCTGTACTTTCTAATTGTATTGGCCAATGTTTCTTTTTATTTTTTTAAGTAATAAGATCTTTCCTAACAACCAATGTGTCAATTTTTTCGATGATATGTGCCTCCATAAAGAAGATTTTTTTTTTATAAATATATGCATGGGATCTAATAAGTGGATAATATTAAGATGTTCCCAATATGGGAGGTTATAAAAGATATATTTTATTTTCATCCCAATGCGAAATTTCTCAACATAGGTGTCGAATAATTCTGGATCATCGAACATAGGCTCCCCATTTGAATCGAAAATTTCTATTAACTCCTTATCCTTCTCTCTCTCATATTATTTAAGCCATTCAACTGGTGTCATTATTGGAGGCCTTTGGGTTCTCTCTTGCTTACCATTGAAAGTAGATGCTGCTCTTCTATAAGGGTGTTCTTCTAGGAGGAATACCCTGGAGCAGTCATACAGTGGATTTCATAGGTTGTTGGACCCTCTAGTTTTCAGAGAAGGTCCACAACATTTACATCCAAAATACCCTTTTGTTGCAAGACTTGCTAAATTATTGTATACAATATGCATGGCACGTTAAAGAATATCGTGAAGATCAAAACAATTACAATGAATTAAATAAATAATATGCGAAAGAATATTGTTACGTATACAAACAAATCAATAAACATGTAATTTACTAGAGAAAATGCCTAAGCTTGGATAATCATGTGTCGTGTAAGCACATATGTCATAGAACGTAAAACTCCTCTCTGCTGCGATGGGCCTTGATATATCTTATACATTTATCCCATCCCATAATCCCTTCAATTCATCTACCAGTAGTTGTAAGTAGACATCCATATTCTTCACTTGTCTTCTACCAAGGACTATGAGAGCCAACATAAGATATTCATTCTTCACGAAAAACCATGGAGGGATATTGTTATTGTTCACTACTACAGGCCAAACAGAATAGTTGGTGTTCTAGAGGGATATGGGTTGACACCATCCATGGCTATGCTGAGTCGTAGACTTTGTACTTCATCCTTGAATTTTTCGAGCCATGTATCCTCTATATGCTTCATGGCTATTGAATATGTTGGGATTCACATAAATCCCAACTCACTTTTGTGTGAGGCATGTCATCCCTACAACATAGCTAATTATTTGTAATGAAAGAGCCTTTGAATCCTTGGGATTATAGGCATGTGCCTCAATATCATAAAAAGAGGACCACGTGATTTACCCTTCTTTTTTGATTTATCATACCTGTCATGCCAAATTTTTTGACATATCTCTTTGTATACATATTATCCTCTATATATAATACAATCATTTTTACATTAATGATATGATATGTACTCAACACCCAACATTTTCAACAATTTCTTTGCCTCTTCATAGCTACCGGGCAAGACATTATCACTCAGAAGAACCTTATCTTTGAATAACCTGTAGTTGTTCATGGAAAATATTAAATTTACATTAATGTTGACATAATTATTAACTTTCATAAAATTTTCCATTTTTAATGTTCATTCTGTGATTATATTTCTCAAAATATAAGGGATGACTTGATGGTCAATTACCTCAAAATTTCGGAGAAACATGCATTCGACAAGCCAAAATTTGCTTTCAAGTTGTACAGTAACATCATTATCCCCAACTGGTAGACTTTGAATAACAGCCAACTCCAAAGAGAGGGGTGGTGGAAGAAAATTTAAGGCTTTCAGAAAAGGTATCAGCAATATGAGCATCATCCCCTAGCCGATCATTGCTCTGGAATGCATATAAAAAAATTGTCTTCATGGTAGTCATATCCCTTAAGTAATCATCCATATCAACCTCTATTTTATTGCCTCCATTTCCAACTTGTGAAGAAATAATATTGTTCTAGTCATTCCTAATTGGCGAATCTAGACGTAGTGGGAATTGAATAGGTGGTTGATTCAACCTTTCTTGGTATCGTTCCTCTCTAAGTTTTTCTCTTAATTCAACCTTCTCTCGATTTGACGTTGTCATGGGGTGCAAAAGAAGATGGTATAACCTTATAATTTTGATTCCCCAAATAACACAACGAAGAAGCCTTTTGAGTAGAAATTAACCTTGCAATTCTTAGTCCATACTGAATGGATACATTGATAGAAATCGACCATGTGGGGCCAAAAGTAATTAAATCGATATATTAGGGCTAAATCTGAATATCACTAATGGATATCATCCAAATCTAAGTGAGATATTTCTAGGGAGGGAACTTATATTTTCCACCAAAAACGACTCAAAAGTCATTTCGGTCTGATCTTCCTTAGGGGGAACCTAGCATGGATGACATATTTATAAGAAAACATCTTAGAGGAGGAAGGCTTACTTCCAATACCCCCTCATAGATGAAGGACCATAAAAATAGTGGCATCTTTACCAATGTTGTAAACTGAGAGAGGAGTAGCATCGTCCAGGTGCTTAGGTTGAAAAAGAAAGCATTGCATGCTTGAGGGAATACTCACTCGTAGCTCTGAATAAAACTTGAGGTATCAAACTAGATCTGAGGAGAAAAACCTAATAATCAGTGACTTCCTAGAGGGGATTTTGAAAAATATTTGATACCAAGTTTGTGAATCTAGCACACAATCTCCCAACAACATATAAGCAAGGAGCAACATGGGGTTTCCTCGGACTGTCACTCTATGGGAGCCTTTGATTTACTTTTAATCGAGTTACATATTTTCATAAGTTTCAACCACGTGATCAAGGTCCTCTAGCCTTGTGACATCAGAAGTTGTTACAACATGAGATGCTGAAATATTTTCTCTGGTATTAGAGGTGCTCTCGATTACGCTTTGAACTAGAGTTGCCACCATTTCTAGGATTTCCATCCCAGTTTTCTTTTTCTTCTTATTTTAACATTAATTTTTCTTATCTATTTATTTATTATTATTTTACTTAGTTAGTAACATGAGAATTACATTTCCCATAAATATTTGGATTGATGGGGAATAATTTCACTATTAAGGCACTCCTTGCGATAGGTTATTGATTTTAATCCCTTGTGGGCGAGTTGATAAAAAAACAAAAAAAACATACACATTAAATTGGGTGGTGGCTGAACCACATACTCCTTTTCATCCTCTTTATGCTATACCACTATGGGATAAGGATTAATCACTTTGAAATAATATTTCTTCTATACAAAACTTTTCTAGCCATAGGATTCCAAAGCTTATGTCATTTCACACCAACACCATAGATGATGAAGATACATTTATCTAACTTGTTATTCAACTTAGATTGCTTCTCCTTAAGCACAACAACATATTCCTCACAATAAAAAAACATGAAGATAAATCTACTAAGCATACTCTTAGCTCTCTCCATTAGTGTTTTTCTCATTAATTCTACAACTCCATTTTGTTGAGAGGTATATGGATTTTTATTCAAGTCTTCTAATTCCATTATCCTTATAAAATTGATCAAATTTTGTAGAAAATAACTCACCACCATTATTAGTCCTAATATTCATACTGGTGTAATTTTCTAAGAGAGCCTTCAGTTCCTTAAACTAACTAAAAACCTCATATTTAGTTATAATAAAGTATACTCATGTCCTTCTAGAATGATCATCAATGAATACCACATAATATCCTTAGAAATCAAAGGAAATTTAATTGGAACAAATACATCAAAATGATTTAAGTCCAATAACCTAGAAAATTTATGACAACTAGAATACAAATGAAAGCAATTCCATTTTAAATATATGTAATGCTCATAGAAATCAAATTCAAGAGCACAATAATCAATCCATCAACAAGATTTTTAATTTTCAATGTCTATATTCCCTTCTCACATATATGGCCCTATCTTTGGTGCCATAGCATTGTATACTTTGTAGGTATCTTGCTAAGGAAATATCTTGTTTAAAATGTTTTCACCGTGATCCTATAGGTCT
The DNA here is from genome assembly GCA_034641835.2 of Pinus albicaulis. NCBI lineage: Eukaryota > Viridiplantae > Streptophyta > Pinopsida > Pinales > Pinaceae > Pinus > Pinus albicaulis. The sequence goes on along the minus strand of CM076578.1, from coordinate 100,637,106 downwards.
CTTCACTATTGAAATCGAAGAAATACTATACTCAATAAAGCATGCATCATGTTAGAACAAAGTTCCCACATAAACACCCTTAGTGAGTACCATATCTCCCTGGACCATATTTCACCCCTTTTTAAAGAAAATAAATTACACACCTACATCATGAAGTGTTATTACTAATAGTAGGTTTCCTGCTAGACCCAGAATGTGAAAAACTTCATTAAACTCCCTTACTCTACAATTTTGGAACTTGATCAAGACTCTACGAAGGCCAACAATTTTTAGAGGAGAGTTATGGAGAGTGGGGGTGGGGGTTAAAGAATATAGGACACATAAAAAAATAGAGGGTGTGGGTGCCGGGGGAGGAATGGGGAATAATGGAGAAAACTTTTAAAAAATGGTTATCGCTGTTGTTTTTTAATGTTTCAACTATTAGTGGGAATGGGGGAAAATAATAGAGGAAATACATTTTTATTTTTTATTTTTTATATTTTTTCGTCATCTAGTATTTTTCCCCGCTCACACCCTCCTTAATAGTCGATGGGGCTTTTTTTAATATTTTATCTATTATTTCCTCTCACCCCAACTATATTTTAAGAAGGGTGGGGGAAAATAATATGGAACTTAGGAATTCATATGGAAGGGAAGTCCATCTCTTAGCCATGCACTCCAGCCTCCATGGGTTGTAAAAGTTGTAGCAAAGGCATCTCCACCATGCACTTGAGAATATTTTTTAGATTCATAATCATAATCATTATTTTATTTCTTATTCTTATTTTTCTCTTTCTTGTAGTCTCTTTTGTAATTCCTAACCTTGCCATTGTTCCAACATTTTTCCTTAGACGTTGTAGGAGACTTATGTCTCCCACGGGATTTGGATATTCCCTTTTCTCTCTTATTTAATTTCTCCTTTGATTGATCTGAACTTAAACAAGAAAGAAACAAAATACAAATATAACCATAAATACATAGATGCAATAGAAACAACACTTCATTTAATTAATATTAAATAACTAAAATATGCTTACATACATCATGGAAATAAACTATATTGGGCGATGGTAACTTATCTATGAGAAGAGATGTGGCGACTACATGCCTCTGAATCATGTTACAATGGTGCTCAAGGAAATTTTTATTATTGAACAACAAGATAAAACCCTAAACAGCCAAAACCCTAACCCCATGAGATGGAACACCAAGAATTTGTGGGCCACATTGGGCTTAGTTGGGAAACCAACTTTCGAATGTCGTAACTTGGTCATATTATCTCTGTTTGGCACGTACTATACCTTGTGGAAAATATCCCTCTCAGTAATATATAATTTTCCATAGGCCCTTTCCTACAACTATGGGCCTACTTTAGACCTCAAAAAAACTCCATTTAGGGGGTCAAACGTACTATATAAATTCAGGACCTGAAAAATGCTAAAAATAGGAAATGCTGCTATAAACAAGGAAACTGATGAAACCGAATGAAGGGCTAGTTGGAATAGGTGGGTAGCCACCAATATACACCTGGATCAGTCCTCCCTCCTTAGGAATAAATTGTCCACAGTGCGTGTAGAGTCTCCGTGAGGCGAGGAAAGTTTTGTTGAACTCGGTCACAACTAAACTACTTTCCCTGGTGAAGGCGTTCACCTTCTTTGACAAGTCAATATAGATGGATCCTTTGTTTATGAGTGTTATTGAACTGTGTGTCCATGACCTGATCAACTGTGGCATGTTCCATGCATTTTGGGATTAACTTCGTTGGTGTGAGTTGTTCTGCAAAGTCAGATGTGTACAATAATAGTGGAAAGTATGGTCGAATATGATCCACATTGAACACTACGTGCAAGCCAAGAAATGATTGTGTTATCACTCAGTAATTTTTTAAGGTTAAAGAAAGAACTCACCGAGGTAACCACAAGCCTACTTTTAAACTCTAGGATCTAGTCTTCCTAGGGTTCACAAAGGGCTCTCTCTACAAGATATAACTTTGTTTTAAATATGATTTTAGAATAGTTATAAAGGAAAATTTGGTTTTGAGATTTGGTTTGGTTGGTGGGAAAAATCACTTAATGAGATGGATAGTAATAGATCTGGTTTTCCATTGGGCATATGGAGTTAATATGTCAAGAAGACAACTCAAGATCAAGGTGAAAAAGACAAATATTTTCAGGGTAAGATAGACAAGTCATTAAATATCTTTGAAGACTGATTGGTGAAGTAGTTTAATCGAGATAAAGAGCAGTTAATAATTCTTTGATCCAGATAAGGAAGGAGAAGACAGAGGTCATTCGAAAGAGGGAGCAATTAAGGGTTCCCTACTCTGGAAATAAGCAGAAAACATATAAATGATAAATAGTTAAAGACATAGTGTTTTTAACAAATTCTGTAATAATATTCTTGATTTATCATTCAAATTTAGAACACATATATGGATGCATGTAAAACATAAGAAGATATACAATGACACTAGAGAGTACTTCACTTCAATGGCTCATCACATGAATCCTGAAATATGATGCTCTATGGTTTTGATCCAGTCTGCTACTTGAGCTTGCTACAAGAAACCCTTCAGGTACAAAAAAAATGAATATAGAAAACTTTAGCAATTTATTCCACAATAATACTTCAAAGGATGAAGTATTTATACAAATTCTAAACTAGAATATCTTGAAAAAATATCAAGATTGGTTTACAAATATCTCAAACTATATTACATAAATAGAACTTAAATAAAGGACACTCAAAACTGATGAATCTATTTGGAAATATACTATGGATTGATGGTGACAAAGAAGAGAATTCAAATTTTATATCAACTCTTAGTTGATGATGAGTAATCCAAGTCACTAACTGTCTCCTTCCTTTGTGCATTTTGCTCCAAAAATCTGCAAACTTGGGGTCCAGTGATACCTTTTTATATCTCAATATGAGATAGATATGTAAAATGTGAAAGAGGGTATTTTAGATACATATATTTTTGAGATAAACTTGTCTCAGTCTTCTAAAATTCCGCTCCCGTTGTTCAAAATATACTCTGCAAACATATGTCTAAAATAGAACTTTGCACAATCTCAAACATAGGCTGTGAAGATGTGCATGTATCTCTCATTTTGTAATACCTATGTAAAATGTGAGATAGATTTTTCTAGATGGATCTCCTAGGAACACAAAACCTGCTCCATTTTTGTAAGATTAATTTCTTATTGGCCACAATCTTCTCTGCAAAATGATGACTAAACAAGAATTTTCTGTAAAACGTTCTTTCAAATATTGTTTAATATTTCCAAAACCATAATGGCTATTAGAAAAGTGAGAGAGGGTTTTGTAGGTTGGAATTTTAGGAACATAAACCTCCTTCAGTTTTACAAAATTCATCTTGTATTGGTAGTTTCTGCAAAACTATGAATTAAACAGGAAATTTCTGAAAAATGTCCCTTCCTGCTTCTGTTTTCATCTTTTAACCTTACTCTTCTTTTAACTGTTTTTTAAATTTTACTTGGAATAAAATTCATTGTCGCTGGTGAAAGTTTTTTCATCTCTATTTACCATTAACTGATTTTGTATTTACTTTTAATGTTTTACCTTGACTGCTCTGTTACCTTTTCACTTTTACCTTGTCTCAGTAATCTTCATCATCTAAATATTTATTTTCATAATGTTGTTGTAAATTTCATCTTTGAACAACTTTCCTTGTTTTCTGGTTAAAATGATTTCATCTCTGTTTAATAATTACTATATATGTAACTTATCTCATTCTACTGTATTTCCTGGAATCTTCTATTTATGAAAACCTTCCGAATTCATACCCTGGGAATCTGAAGTAAACAGGTTGGGGACTAGTATCGAATTGTTTATCCATTTTCTGGTAATGATAAACAAGTGAAAAAAATAAAAACAATTGATTAATGAAACATGAGTTTGCAGGGTTTTGGCAATGGCTTTGGTTTCATTCGCAAATCCGTAGAAATAACTCAATTGCAGGGTTTTGAAACAATGTTGGGTTTTCACACAGTGCTAAAGTAGAATAATGGTTTTTAGCACATTGTGGAAGGTGAACCAGAGGTTTATCGCATGTGCAAAGGGGTTTTCAATTCAGAGTTGGCAATGATCTTCTGGTTTATACAAGGGAAAACATAGATAGGAAATTTGGATGTAACAGTCGGGGGTTTATTGCGAGCAGGGTTGATAGGCAGTGCATCACATAGTGGACGAGCAGGTTGGTAGCACAATGGTTTATCATAGCACAGGGTCGACAAGTAAGCGGTTATCGCATCGAGTAAAGGTGGTAAATGGTTTTCATCAAACAAATGCGATCCAATCGTTTTATGCCGCGTGGAGGAGAGATAATGGGGCAATACCGCCCATATCACACATATCAAATTGATTAACCACCGTGCTTTTTAATTTGCGATATGAGTTCTAGTCCATTGGATCTGGCAAAGGTAATGCGAATGGACATGATTTGTTGATGGAGTTGCTAGGCATATGGGCATGGGGCCCGAAAAATTTTATGTGGAAAAGTTAATGTTCTTACATTTAAACGTAGTTTAAATGTAAAATCTTATGTATAAATGAAATAAGAGGATAGGTGATTTACACAGTAAATAAATGATTTATGTGTGTAATATAACCTTTGGTTAGGTTTTAAATAAAATGATAGTTTAAACCTATGGGGGAGCGGGATATTTGTCACATGGGCTTTTAAACCATAGGTTAAATTTCAATAAAGTGGGTTTGGGGTATTTTAATAAATGAATTAATATATATCCAGGATGGGAGGGTATTATAAGGAGTTAATAATTTAAATTAAAGTTAATATGAAATGAAATATGGGCGGAAATACATATAAACACTAAGTAAAGTGTGTTTTAAGTGTTATGGCATACTTTTCATAACGTTGGCCCCTTTTTACAAAATTTCCCACTTATACTTAGGATAAATAGTATTTTGGTGGGTTTTTTGAATTTTTTTATATGAAATGAGATTAGTTAAGTTTATTTTTACTTTCCTTAAGCAAAAAAAGGTGTTTTAACTTAGGAAAAGGGATTTTATCTTTGGAGAAGGGGTGAAATTGAGGAAACGGGTTTTATGAAGGGAATCTAGTATTTATTACCAAACAGTCAGTAAGCCTTGGGTCTGGTCCCAAAAAAAGTCAGAGAAATGCTCTGAGCCTTTATAACTAAAGGTTTTGAATATTGGAATACTTTGAAGGGAGGGAAATTAGTAATTTTGCTAGATGAAGTTTTATTTATACCTTGTGTAACTTCTTTCTACCTACCCATCATTATTCTAACATTTTTTCATTATTTGCATGGGTGCATTTGAGCTTGCAACCTTAAATCCATTTTTCTTTTAAAGCAGGAAAATGTCTAATTCTAACCTTATTTCATCTTAGGGCTTAGATTAAACTATTGAGCTCCTCATTTATTCTCTAACTATCTAGTGATTTGTCAAGTTTAAATTGTTTGACATATCATTATTCTCTATCTATAAACATGAAATTTAAAGCAAGAAAAATTTAAGATTAAACTATTTAACTCATCATGGATGATGGAATTTTGAACAAGCTGCACATAATCATTATTTTTCTAGTAAAAGTAAATAGTAGTGGCATTTTGACTTGCATCACTTTCATGCATTATTCTTATCTCTTTTTGTTTTTTGGGGTACATTTTTTATTCTTTTTTGATCTTTTGTTTTCAAGTCCTTTGATTTTTCTTTTAGGACTTTTACCCTCTTTTCATTTTTTGTTATTTTCAAATATGGGAAAACAACTTGCAGAAAGCAAGGTATGTACATATTTACAAGACTATCAAAGTCAATTAAAAAATTATGAATCCTATTATTATAGGACCCTAACAGTGGCTCCACATGTGGATGACATCTCCTTCTGAGATGTCAAAAACACCGTCGAATAGTAGCCTTATCCATTGGGCTATTCCCAAATCTGTAATCTATTCTTCCAACTCTCAAACTGAAATGAAAACCATTCTGTACACTGAAAATTTGAACTACACACTGAACTGGAAGTTGAGAAGAAAAATGAATTTGAAACTGAAGAAAGGCTGAGAATCCTATGTTTATTTGCACTTATCTACCTACTATAATCTACTGATAATTTTATTGAATAAGGTAATACAAAAATGCCAATGAAGCTAGTCAATTAGTTGTAGAAATGAATGGATAACTTGACTGCTTGTCATCACACTTGGAAGTATAACATGATCATGTGTCTTCATAATAAATGATATGATGTGTCATGGAAACTGTTGATGTATTTGATCCTCATAGAGAACACATGTTTGCATACTTGAACTAAAAATAACCTCCATATAATATACTATAGGATCAATAAAATCATGATGTATGATATCTACTTCGAGGCCTTCAATGACTAGTTGCTTAGTTGTATTCTGAATATTAAACCCTACATCTACATTTTCAGTCTTGTATTCGAAAACATAATCATCATCAATCTGAAAATCAACAGGTAGTACAATTTCCTCTTGCTTTGGAGAAGGAAGATTTTCCAAGAATTCTTTAGGATCTCGGAAATTGTATGACTGGATTTCAGAATGCAAAAGTTTAATTTCATTTTCATATTTTTCAGAAACTATCTCAAGAACACATTTTTTAAGCTGAGGAGAACATTTTCTTGATTTCAAAATAAGAAAGACGACTCTTAGAAAATCCTCATCAAGCTGAAATTCAAATAACCCATCCCTGAATTCATTGAAAATGTCATGAGATGAAAGGTTTGCCACAAACCCTGTCATCTTGTATCACCATTAATGATAAGGAATATGGATTTTTTGGTTATGGAGTTTCTTCTGAACTTTGAAGCTCTGGATCTTGGACAAGGAGTTGCTAGGTGGATGATTTTAACCTTTGTATGTCTGATCACTGTCCACCATCATAGATCATATTTGAACCTATAAAATATTTCTGAAGAAAATGTTAGTCTTCCCCAGCATGGTCACCAATATGTTATCACTCAGTAATTTCTCATGGTTAAAGAAAAAACTCATCGAGGTAACCAAAAACCTACTTTTAAACTCTAGGATATAGCCTTCCTAGGGATCAGAGAGGGCTCTCTCTACAAGATTTAACTTTTTTTTTAAATAAGACTTTAGGCTAGTTATAAAGGAAAATTTGGTTTGGTTGGTGGGAAAAATCACTTAATGAGATGGATAGTAATAGATGTGGTTTTCCATTGGGCATATGGAGTTAATGTGTCAAGAAGACAACTCAAGATCAAGGTTAAAAGACAAATATTTTTAGGGAAATATAGACAAGTCAATAAATATCTTTGAAGACTAATTGGTGAAGTGTTTTAATTGGGATAAAGAGCAGTTAAGAATTCTTTGATATGGATAAGGAAGGAGAAGACAGAGGTCATTCGAAAGAGGGAGCAATTAAGGGTTCCCTACTCTAGAAATCAACAGAAAACATATAAATGATAAATAGTTAAAGACAAAGTGATTTTAACAAATTCTGTAATAATATTCCTGATTTATCATTCAAATTTAGAACATGTATATGGATGCATGTAAAACACAATAAGATAAATAATGACAGTAGAGAGTACTTCACTTCAATGGCTCGTCACATGAATCCTGAAATATGATGCTCTATGGTTTTGATCCAGTATGCTACTTGAACTTGCTAAAAGAAAACCTTTAGGTACAACAAAAATGACTATAGAAAACTTCAAAAATTTATTCCACAATAATACTTCAAGGGATGAAGTATTTATACAAATTCTAAACTAGAATATCTTGAAAAAATATCAAGATTGGTTTACAAATATCTCAAATTGTTTTACATATATAGAACTTAAATAAAGGACACTCAAAACTAATGAATATATTTGGAACTATAGTTATGGGTTGATAGTGACAAAGAAGATAATTTGAATTTGATATCAACTCTTAGTTGATGATGAGGCATCCAAGTCACTCACTGTCTCCTTCCTTTGTGCATTTTGCTCCAGAAATTCTGCAAACTTGGGGTCCAGTGATACCTTTTTATATCTCAATCTGACATAGATATGTAACAAGTGAAAGTGGTTATTGTAGATACATATATTTTTGAGATAAACCTCTCTCAGTTTCCTAAAATTCTACTCCAGATGTTCACAATATACTCTGCAAACATATGTCTAAAACATAACTTTGGAGAGTCTCAAAAATAGGTTGTGAAGATGTGCATGTATCTCTCGTTTTGTAATACCTGTGTAAAACGTGAGATAGGTTTTTGTAGAAGGGTCTCCTAGGAACAAAAAACTTCTCCAGTATTGTAAGATTCATTTCTGATTGGCCACAATCTTCTTTGCAAAATGATGGCTAAACAAGAATTTTCTATAAAAAGTGCTTTCAAATATTGTTTAATATTTCCAAAACCATAATGGCTGTTAGAAAAGTGAGAGAGGGTTTTGTAGGTTGGAATTTTTGGAACATAAAACTCCTTCAGTTTTGCAAAATTCATGTTGTATTGGTCACAATATTTTCTGCAAAACTATGAATTAAACAGGAAATTTCTGAAAAATGTCCCTTCCCACTTATGTTTTCATCTTTTAACCTTACTCTTCTTTTAAGTGTTTTTTTTTAAATTTTACTTGGGATAAACTTCATTGTTGCTGGTGAAAGTGTTTTCATCTCTATTTACCATTAACTTCTTTCGTATTTAATTTTACTGTTTTACCTTGATTGCTCTGTTACCTTTTCACTTTTACCCTGTCTCAGTATTCTTCATCATCTAAATCTTTATTTTCATACCGTTGTTGTAAATTTCATCTTTGAATAACTTTCCCTGTTTGCTGGTTAAATTGATTTCATCTCTGTTTAATAATTACTGTATATGTAACTTATCTCATTCTACTGTATTTCCTAGAATCTTCTATTTATGAAAACCTTCCGAATTCATACCCTGGGAATCTGGAGTAAACAGGTTGGGGACTAGTATCCAACTATTTATCCATTTTATGGCAATGATAAACAAGTGAAAAAAATAAAAACAATTGATTAATGAAACATGAGTTTGCAGGGGTTGGGAAATGGATTTAATTTCATTTTCAAATCCACAGAAATAACTCAATTGCAGGGTTTTCTGCAAAACTATGACTTAAACAAGAAATTTCTGAAAAATGTCCCTTCCTGCTTTTCTTTTAATCTTACTCTTCTTTTAACTGTTTTTTTAATTTTACTTGGGATAAACTTAATTGTTTCTAGTGAAAGTGTTTTCATCTCTATTTACCATTAACTACTTCCATATTTACTTTTACTGTTTTACCTTGACTGCTCTGTTACCTTTTCACTTTTACCCTGTCTCAGTAATATTTATCATCTGAATCTTTAGTTTCATCCTGTTGCTGTAAATTTCATCTTTGAATAACTTTCCTTGTTTCTGGTGAAAATGATTTCATATATTTTTAATAATTACTATATCTGTAACTTATCTCATTCTACTGTATTGCCTGGAATCTTCTATTTATGAAAACCTTCCGAATTCATACACTGGGAATCTGGAATAAATAGTTGGGGACTAGTATCCAACTGTTTATCCATTTTCTAGTAATGATAAACACCTGCAAAAAATAAAAACAATTTATTAATGAAACACGGGTTTGTAGGGGTTGGGCAATGGCTTTGGTTTCATTCACAAATCTGTAGAAATAATTCAATTGCAGGGTTTTGAAACAATGTTGGGTTTTCGCATAGTGCCAGAGTAGAATAATGGTTTTTAACACATCACAGAAGGTGAGCCAGAGGTTTATCACATGTGCAAAGGGGTTTTCAATTCAATGTTGGCAGTGATCTTTTGTTTTATACAATGGAAAAAAGAGATAGGCAATTTGGATGTAACAGTTGGGGGTTTATTTCGAGTAGGGTTGATAGGTAGTGCATCACACAGTGGATGAGTGGGCAAGTGGCATGATGGTTTATCATAGTGCAGGGTCGACAAGTAAGCAGTTATTGCATCGAGTAAAGGTGGTAAACTTTTTTCATCAAACGGATGCAATCCAATCGTTTTATGCTGCGTGGAGGAGAGATAATGGGGCAATAGCACCCATATCACACATATCAAATTGATTAACCATCGTGCTTTTTAATTTGCGATATGAGTTCTTATTCATTGGTTATGGTAGAGGTAATGTGAATGGCCAGGATTTGTTGATGGAGTTGCTAGGAATATGGGCATGGGGCCCGAAAATGTTTATGTGGCAGAGTTATTTTCCTTACATTTAAATGTAGTTTAAACATAAAATCTTATGTATAAATGAAATAAGCGGATAGGTGATTTACACAGTAAATAAGTCATTTACGTGTGTAATATAACCTTTGGTCGGGTTTTAAATAAAATGATAGTTTAAACCTATGGGGGAGTGGGATATTTGTCACATGGGTATTAAAACCATAGGTTAAATTTCAATAAAGTGGGTTTGGGGTATTTTAATAAATGAATTAATATATATATGGGATGGGAGGGTATTATAAGGAGTTAATAATTTAAATTAAAGTTATTATGAAATGAAATATGAGTGGAAATACATATAAACACTAAGTAAATTGTGTTTTAAGTGTTATGGGATACTTTTCATAATGTTGGCCCCCTTTTAGACATTTTCACACTTATACTTAGGATAAATAGTATTTTGGTGGGTTTTTTGAATTTTTTTATATGAAATGAGATTAGTTAAGTGGATTTTTACTTTCCTTAAGCAAAAAAAGGTTTTTAAACTTAGGAAAAGGGATTTTATCTTTGGAGAAGGAGTGAAATTGAGGAAACAGGTTTTATGAAGGGAATCCAGTATTTATTACCAATTAGTTAGTAAGCCTTGGGTTCGTTCCCAACAAAAGTCAAAGAAATGCTCTGAGCCTTTATAACTGAAGGTTTTGAATATTGGAATACTTTGAGGGGAGGGAAATTAGTAATTTTTCTAGATGAAGTTTTATTCATGCCTTGTGCAACTGCTTTCTACCTACCCATCATTATTCTAACATTTTTTCATTATTTGAATGGGTGCATTTGATCTTGCAACCTTAAATCCATTTTTCTTTTAAAGTAGGAAACTATCTAATTCTAACCTTATTTCATCCGAAGGCTCAGATTAAACTGTTGAGCTCCTCATTTATTCTCTAACTATCTACTAATTTGTCAATTGTTAATTATTTCCAGTTATATTATTCACAATTAAAGACAAAGATTCATATATAATAATGATATGAAGAATTAAACATAACTTCAATCCCTTTATAATAATAGTATATAATAGATGAGAGAAGGGCACTAACCCTTTTAATGAAACAGGCACCAACCTGTTGGTAAGCACCAACTTGGACTTTGGTGATGCTTCAACCTTTAAGGCTTCAACCCTATACTTCTCAAGGCTACAACATTGTGTTTAGAGGCACCAACCCCTAGGACACCAATCCTCCAACTTTTAATAAATAGAATGAATAAGTAACTTACATCAGTTTCTCCACAAGTCTTTTCCAGACTTCCAATTTGTTCACTGAATATTATTTACTGTCCAAAACTCCACTGTCAAACCACTAACTGCTCCACTTTCCAAGATCTTCAAGGTTTTAACTTGTACAGGCCTCTAGCTATCACTTCAAGCTTTACTGTTGACTGTTCATGCCTCCACTAGCTTTTCATAGAAAAAACTCTGATCACTGAAATGATGATGATCATTCCACAATTGTATCACCATAGATTTATTACACTGAACTTTGCACATTTGTATCTCCAATCCTCCACAGAATTGTCCTATCCGAGATCCAAAGAAGCACTGGTCAACACCACTGATGTGTTCTATTAGAGCTTAGAAGAAACATTGAATTTACACTTCAGGTTCACTGTTCCGAAATTCTGTGGTGAGCTTTTATAACCCTGGTCAAGTGACTGTCCGAGCTATATAACACAATTATGAGGTATGGAGGGTGTAATTAACAGGACCAAGCCCTTATTTCATTGGTCTGAAGCTCTGTCCTGCAGTCTTTAAAAAACGAGCCACTACAGTCACTGTAATTGCAGACAAGTCTGAGGCTGGTACACTCTCATAGATCCGAGGCTTATATTCTCATTCAGATTAGAGGTTGTAGACTCAGAAATATGATTTGTATAGGGTCCTTCTTCTTGATATTTTAAAGTTCACGAGTTGTGAACTGTTGTTGCTTCTAAGTTCTCACTGTGTCCCTTACCAAAAAAGATGATTGAATGTCAAGTCTAGACGTCATATATATACTGGTTTTGATCATAAACAAAGAAACACATCCCTTCGCCAAGGAACACGAGGCTACACAAGTCGGCTTAGGTCGGCCAGGATAAAATTTATTATAATATTAAAAAATCTATATCTCTTCAACCACTACGAGTTTGAGGTCAAGTAAGAGCTCGTTGGAAAGAGGGAAAAATCATCTTTAATATGGTCTAGGATTCATTGTGAAAGGATGCCTCCAAGGTATCTAAATTTATTTTTCTTTGTGACAGTTCATGAAATTTTAGAGCAGAAGGTGATTGGGGTAGTAAGAGATCATTAGAGATTCTTCATCATGGTGTGTCTTCCATGTCATCATGATAGTACAAAATCATGCCATCATATGATAGTGCACATGTATGTCATCATATGTCATAGTGCAACATCTATCAATTTTCCATTAAGAGAGCACATCAACAGGGCTTATATTCCATCAATGACAATTTTTGACCAACAATCTCCCCCTTTGTCATTGATAGAAATATTATAGAATTATTTCCCCCTTTGACATCAATGGGAAATCCGGTGCCCAATTACTCCCCTTGTCATGCTGCTCCCCCTAACATACTGTACCCCTGACATGCTGCTTGATTTAATGTGATGCAAAAGCAATGAGCCCCATTTTTTGGCAAAGATACTCAAATGCTTCTCATGGAAGGGGTTTTGTAAAGATGTCCACAATTTTCTCTTTTGTATTGACGTATTCCAACCTAATATTGTGTTCAGCGACTTGTTCATGGAGAAAGTGGTATTTTATTGGAATATGTTTGGTTCTTGAGTGCATCACCAGATTCTTTGAGAGACTGATGGCGCTAGTATTGTCACAAAAAATAGTAATTGGTTGCTTAGTTTCTATGTTGACATCCTTCAAGGCATCCTTCATCCATAGAATTTGTGTACAGCAATCAGTAGCAGCTATATATTTAGCTTCATCTGTAGAAAGGGATATAGATGATTGCTTTTTTCTGAGCCAAGATACAAGACAATCTCCCATAAAGAATGCATTTCCACTGGTTCTTTTTCAATCATCCACGCTTTCGGCCCAATCAAAATCAGAATAATTTGTCACAATAAGAGTTGAACTCTTAGGATACCAAAGACCAAAATCAGTCGATCCTTTCATATATCTAAGAATTCTTTTCACAACTGCTAGATGGAATTTTTTAGGACTTGACTAAAATCTTGCTACCATTCCTACTGCTTGCATAATATCTGGTCTTTTAGCAGTTAGGTATAGGAGAGCTCCAATTATTTACCTATAAAGGGTTGCATCTATTTGGGGGGTATCATCGTCTTTGCTTAATTTACAATCTGTGGTCATTGGTGTGCTCATAGGTGCACAATCTTCCATCCCATATCTTTTAAGCATGTCTTTAATATATTTTGCTTGAGATATAAACATGCCTGTAGAAGTTTGAGATATTTGTAGCCCAAGAAAGTAAGACAACTCACCAATCATTGACATCTCGAATTTCTTGTACATATTTAGAGCAAATTCATGGCTCATTTCTTCATCATTGCTAGCAAAGATTAGATCATCGATGTAAACAAGAGTGATCAGAAGTTTTTCCTTGTCCATCTTCATGTAGATATTGCTACATGCCACTTTTTTTTTGAAACCTTCTTGTTGCAGATAGTGATCCAATTTTGCATACCATGCTCTAGGGGCTTGTTTTAATCCATACAGGGCATTTTTTAGTTTTCATACAAGGTCTTTTCCTTCAGCAAGATCAAATCCTTCTGGTTGCTCCATGTAAACTTCTTCCTTGAGATCTCCATTCAGCAATGCTGATTTTACATCCATTTGATAAACCTTAAATCCTTTTGAGCAAGTAAATGCTGCAAATATTCTTATGGATTCCATTCGAGCTACTGGTGCAAAGGTTTCTTCGAAGTCAATTCCTTCGATTTGCGAGTATCCTTTGTAGTTATTTCTGATGATTTGTCCATCTTCATCCATCTTGTTTTTGAATACCCATTTTGTTCCAATTATATTTTTATCTTTTGGGAGAGGTACTAGTTCCCAAGTCTCATTTTTTTAGTTTTAGACATTTATTCTTCCATGGCCTTTATCCAATAAGGATCTTTTCTTGCTTAAGAAAAATTTTCAGGTTCTATTAAAGATAATAGAGCCACATCATCTTTTCTTGGGGTGCTTATCATTCTTCTTTGAGTTTGGATTCCTTCATCTATATTTCCAATGAATTTTTCTTATGGATGATATCTTTGAACAAACTTGATCTTGGAGGGAGTTTGTGAAGATTTATTTTGAGGTTCACTTTGAGATTCTTCATTCTCCTCTTCTCTTTCAGGTTCTTCTTCTTCACTTTGTTCGAAGAAAGACTCAACTTCATGATCTTCAATTCTTTTTTTTGGAAGGCCTTCATCAATATTGACATCAAGGCTTTCCACTATTATTCGTAGACGATTGTTGTAACATATGTAAGCTTTGCTCCTAGTGGAGTATCCAATAAATATTCCTTCATCAGTTCTAGAATAAAATTTACCTGGTGAGTCATTATTTATTTTTATGAAACATTTGCTTCCAAATATTCTGAAATATTTTACTGAAGAAATTCTTCCTTTCCATAATTCTTAAGGAGTCTTTTCATTATTTGGTCTCAGTTGAGTTCGATTTAAGGTATAAACAGCAGTGCCAACTGATTCTCTCCAGAATTTTGGTTGCAAATCAGCTGCTAGTAGCATTGTCCTAGCCATTTCTTGAATGGTTCGGTTTCTTCTTTAAACTACTCCATTTTGCTGGGCCGTCATAGCAGTAGAGAGTTCTCTTTCGATTCCATGCTCTTTGTAGAATTTATCAAACTCTTTCGAAGTGAATTCTCCTCCTTTATCCATTCTAATACATTTAATATTAGAATCTTTTTCACTTTCAATGAGAGCTTTAATATTCTTAAAACACTCAAATGCTTCGGATTTATATTTTATGAAATATATCCACATCATTCTACTATAGTCATCAACAAATAGAGCAAAGTACCTTTCACCTTGAAGAGCTGGAGTTCTAGTTGGCCCACACAAATCTATATGAATGATTTGCAAAGGTTTTGATGTTGAGAACTCCTTGGTTTTGTGGCTAGTTCTAGTTTGCTTTCCATGTTGGCATGGGCCACATACAACTTGATTTGGTTTGCACATTTTTGGAATGTCCCTTACTGCATTATTTTTTTCTGATGCTGACTAGGTTGTCAAAAATTGTATGCCCCAATTGCTTGTGCCATAACAAAATTTCATCTATTTGACTTAAGTAAAATTTATCTTCTTGGATTCTACTGAGAATGTAAACATTATATTGTGTTCTTACTCCTTTCGCCACAAGCTCTCCTAAGGACGAGTCTCTTATTTCACAATTTTTTGTACTAAAGACAACATTATGTCCTTGGTCACAAATCTAGCTGACACTTAAGAGATTTTGTTTGAGCCCTTCTACCAGCAAGGTATTTTGAGCCTTTCCTAGTCCGTTGACAAGGGTAGCAGTCCCTTTTCCAGTGATTTTAGCAGATCCACTTCCAAAGGATACATTTCCATTTTTCTTGTTCAATGAAATAAAATTCTTTTGGTCACCTGTTATATGTCTTGAGCATCCACTATCCACGAACCAATGATTTTCTTCACTATGAGCACATAGAGCTAGGCCACATTTATCAGTTTTGAGATTTACGTTTTTAGCTTTTTCCCTTTTGAGAGGGAAATTTTGTTCATTATGACCATAATCATCGCATAATGAGCAAGACAAATCAAACTTAGCCAAAGGATCAAAGGAATTGTAAGTTTTTATTTTCTCCTGCTCTTTAGGCTAACATAGTTAGTTTGGTTGATTATTCAATCTTGGTGCTTCATTCTTATGAGCCTTGCGATGCTTAGCTTGATGCCCAAAGTTTTTACAATTGTAACAATACCCAAGAAAAATAGTTTGATACCTGTTGTAGTATCCATAGCTTGAATCAACATTCTTCCTTGGAGTTGCTCTTTCTTCAAATCTTGGTTTTGAGATGTGACCTTTTCCTGAGATGAATTTTCTTCTTTTGGATGGAAAGAGAGTACAACAACATAACTTCTGGCATTATTATTTGTACTTGATGATTCTCCTTTGAAACCAATTCCAGACTTGTCATGTTGAGGTATTTGAGTATTAAAAATGTTGTCAAGAGCTAGAGATCTTTGCCAACTCCTTTTGATTTGCTCCAATTACTTTCATAGGGACACTATTTCAGCTTCAATTTTTTCACAGATATCATCCTTCTCTTTTAACTTGATGTTCAATAAGTCTTCCCTTATTTTTGCTTCCTCTCTTTCTATTTTGAGAGAAATTATCTTCTTTTGTAGATTCTCATTTTCTTCAATGGAAATTATTAGCAAACTATCCATGTTTCTTTCATCTTATATTTCTAAGTCATCATCATTTGTAAATGCCATGAATATCATTTCTTTGTTTCCAATATAATTACTTTCCTCATCCGATTCATCATCGCTTTCTTTGTACTGATGCACATTTCTAGTTGATTTCCTCTTTATGACTACAAATTCATTTTCATCAGACTCATCTTGTTTAGAGAAGAATTTCTTCTTACTAAACCCTTTCTTTTTGTACATCATTCTTTTATAGTCCTTTTCATCATCACTATCATGTTTATGAGGACATTTTGCAGCATAATGACCTATTCTTCCACAATTGAAACAAATAAGAGGGTACTTACCTTTTAGCTTAGATCCCCTTTTTAGTCTTCATACAAATTGAGATAACTGGTTTTTAGTATCTGATTCATCGCTGTTGTAATTCCATCATTTTCCTTCTTTTGTATATTTTGATGCTTTGAAAGCTGCTTCTTTGAAATTTGGGATCCCTTTCCTCATCTCATAGGAAATAAGAATTCCATGAAGTTCATCCATCTTGAGAGTATCTAGGTCATTCATTTCTTATATGGAACTTAATTTGGAGTCCCCATCATATAGAGAAACCAATTTATCCCATACTTCTTTGGCTGAGTCACAGTTCATGACTTTTGTAAATTCAGAATCAGTGATTCCACTAGTGATGGAATTTAAAGCTTTGGCCTTAGAAATGTAGGCTTTTCTTTCTTCTGGATCATTTGGAAGACCGACGGGAGCTTTGTATCCATCCAAAACAGAGTGCCATACTTCAGGGCCAAGAGACATTAGATAGTAGGACATCCTCCTTTTCCAGAAACTAAACTTTGTTCCATCAAAGATAGGCAGCTTCCCTGTTGCTTCCATGTTCTTCATTGTGCCTGAGAATCCTTCTTCCAACTATTAGGCTGATAATGAAGAAGATGGCTCTGATACTAATTGTTGGAAATACTGAGAGGGGGGCGAATCAGTATTTCTTTTCAATTTTTAATTATTTCCAGTTAGATTATTCACAAATTAAGACAGAGAGATATATATATATAATAATGATATTAAGAATTAAAGAGAACTTCAATCCCTTTATAATAATAGTATACAATATATGAGAGAAGGGAACCAACCCTTTTAATGAAATAGACACCAACCTGTTGCCAAGCACCAACTTGGACTTTGGTGAGGCTCCGACCTCTAGGGCTTCGACCCTATACTTCTCAAGGCTACAACATTGTGTTTAGAGGCACCAATCCCTAGGACACCAATCCTCCAACTTTTAATAAAAATAATGAATAAGTAACTTACATCAGTTTCTCCACAAGTCTATACTAGACTTCCAATTTGTTCACTAAATATTCTTTGCTGTCCAAAACTCCACTGTCAAACCACTAACTGATCCAGTATCCAAGATCTTCAAGTTTGTAACTTGTACAAGCCTCCAGCTATCACTTCAAGCTTTACTATTGACTGTTCATGCCTCCACTAGTTGTCCACATAAAAAACTCTGATCACTAAAATGATGATAATCATTCCACAGTTATATCACCACAGATTTATTACACCGAGATTTCCACAATTGTATCTCCAATCCTCCACAGATTTGTCCTATCCGAGATCCAAAGAAGCACTAGTCAACAACACTGATGTGTTCTATTCGAGCTCAGAAGAAACACTGAATTTACACTTTAGGTTCACTGTTCTGAAATTCTGTGGTGAGGTTTCATAACCCTGGTCAAGTGACTGTCTGAGCTATATAACACAATTATGAGGTATGGAGGGTGTAATTAACAGGGCCAAGCCCTTATTTCACTGGTCCGAAGCTCTGTTCTGCAGTCTTTAGAAAATAAGCCACTACAGTCACTGTAATTGTAGACAAGTCTGAGGCTGGTACACTCTCACAGATCCGAGGCTTATATTCTCATTCAGATTAGAGGTTGTAGACTCAGAAATATGTTTTGTATAGGCTCCTTCTTGATGTTTGAAAGTTCACGAGTTGTGAACTGTTGTTGCTTCTAAGTTATCACTGTGTCCTTTACCGAAAAATATGATTGAATGCCAAGTCTAGACGTCATATATATACTGGTTTTGATCATAAACGAAGAGACACGTCCCTTCGCCAAGGAACATGAGCCTACACAAGTCGACTTAGGTCGGCTGGGATAAAATATATTATAATATTAAAAAATCGATATCTCTTCAACCACTAGGAGTTTGAGGGCAAGGAAGAGCTCGTTGGAAAGAGGGAAAATCCCTCTTTAGTATGGTCTAGGATTCATTGTAAAAGGATGCCTCCAAGGTATCTAAATTTATTTTTCTTTGTGCCAGTTCACGAAATTTTAGAGCAAAAGGTGATTGGGGCAGTAAGAGATCATTAGAGCTTCTTCATCATGGTGTGTCTTCCATGTCATCATGATAGTACAACATCATGCCATCATATGATAGTGCACATGTATGTCATAATATGTCATAGTGTAGCATCTATCCATTTTCCATTAAGAGAGCACATCAAGAGGGCTTATATTCCATCAATGACAATTATTGACCAACATAAACATGAAATTCAAAGCATGAAAAAGCTAATATTAAAAATTTTAACTCATCATGGATTATGGCATTTTGAACAAGCTGCACATAGTCATTATTTTTGTAGTAAAATTAAATAGTAGTGGCATTTTGATTTGCATCACTTTCATGTCTTATACTTATATCTTTTTGTATTTTGGGGTACATTTTTTATTCTTTTTTTATCTTTTCTTTTCAAGTCCTTTGATTTTTCTTTTAGGACTTTTACCCTCTTTTCATTTTTTATTATTTTCAAATATGAGAAAACAACTTGTAGAAAGCAATGTATGTACATAATTACAAGACTATCAAAGTAAATTCAAAAATTATAAATCCTATTATTATAGGACCCTAACAGATTGAATGATGAGCTCAAACGAATTTTTCCCTACAACCTTTGTGATGGTGTATGACCCATATTGGAGCGAGCAAAGCTTGCGGTGGGGCATAACGAGGCACTCCTTCTATAAATGTAGCTAAACTTTGTTGCCTACCTGGAACTTGTGTGGCACACGATATGAGAAAATGGACTGTGGGATCCCAAAGTATACCCACACTCATTTAAATAAGAGCTTAGTAGTGGATTCTACTGTGATACTGTTCTTGCAGGTAGCCAAAATGAACATCTTAGAGAATTTTTCGACGACCATGAAAACACATTCATTGCCATGCTTAGTAGAAGGAAATCCTGCATGTAGTTTATCGAAGTGGATTCCCAAGGATGACTAGGACTAATAAGAGGAGTATATAAGCCTTTATTATTGATGGTAGGTTTGGTAATGGCATAGGTAGTGCAGGATATGATGTACTTCCAAACATTGTGTCAAAGGTTTAGACAATAAAAATAATTCTACAATACTGCCATTGTTTTCTCTACCCTGAAATGTCTAGTGACTTGATTGTAGTGTACCTCCAAAATAATCTTGGCATGCTTGCTTGAAGGAAAAAAAAGGTGTCCAGGTGCATAACAATGCATCCTTGAGGTGATAATTTATAACTTGCTTGCCTTCGAGGAGTGTCTGGTAGGTTTTTCCGAATTCTAGATCACTCTTGTAAAGATTCAACCACCTTAAAATCTCATGCCCATAAGAGTCGAGCACAGTGGTCAACGCCATGAATTATGGTTAACTGAGGTAGTATGAAACATTGTTGGTGCTTCCCTTATTGTATTTAATGTTCAAATGTAACTATTGCAGGTATGTGGACCATTTCTGATGATGATCATTCTGCAACTTACCTTGTGTCTCTATGAACTACAGGGGTCGATGGTGTGTGTGGATGAGTGTTTCCTTCCATAGAATGTAATTATTAATTTCTTGGCAGGCCTGCACAATGGAATACATATCTTTTTCATAGGTGGGACACTTTTATATTGTGTATGAAAGTGTCTCACTGTGATATGCCACTAGATTCCCCTGCTGAGTAATAATTGCACGAATTTAATAGTCGAAGGCATCTATCTCAATCTCAAATGGTTGTTGCAGGTATGGTAATGTGAGAACTGGTGCATAGCAGAGGCGATGCTTCAACTCAGTGTAATATTCCCAAATCGGAAAATCATAAATATAGTGCATAAACATGGAAATATCAATGTAGATCAATGCATAAATATGAGAGACCAATAAGGAGCTTCTTTATACATCAAAATAGTAGCAAACATGTATAATATAATGAGCCAAAAACCATAAGATAAGATACAACAATCCTCCAATAAAGAAATCCCTCAAGAATGAGGTGCTGCTACTATATCAAAATGTCGGAAGACTGCTACAGCGCAGTCATAGGAGCACTGCTATAGAAAAATGACATAAAAAAGATGAATGGCTAATATGTGCCTCAAAAGATACAAAAAATAAATATATATGCTCTATAAAACCTCCAACAAGAAACCACAAGAGGGTTTTCAGAAATACACCAATATACAAGATCTGAATCAAAGCCCTAGGGCTAAAGATTCACCGCAACAATACAGCTGGAAATATGTGGTTGATATGATATGAAAAATAATGTTGAATATTCCAATGGATCCTCTAGATGAAAGGCTGATCCCTTCACTAGAAACCCTCCTCTCCAAATGGTGTACTGAAACCACCTCTGCAATTCCTCCCTAAAATAATGCAGTCCAAGATAGACACTACATCATAGGGGAAAATGATAGTGTGTCTGATGCCAAATGCTGCAATAAGGCTCAAGGGCCTTCCTCACTAGCCTCCAAATGGAAGGAAACCTTCCTCCACTGAAAAAAAAAAATCAGAAATCACCCGAATGTATTCTCCACTGCTGCATCCTACAACTCAGCACATCTCTCAACAGAAACAACACTTTACCACAAGATTGAAGCTTTGGCCTGATGCATGAATGTGGAATGTAGTGAAAATACTCTTCCTTAGAAGTCACTCAAGGATAGAGGTGGGTATCCCGCTCGGGAACACCCTGTGCTAAACAACACTGCAATCTTAGCTAAACATCTAGAGAGCAACAAGTCTAAATAGAACATAAATCCAAATATCAAATACATAAACATAATCCTCTATGGTTGCCATCCTCTTCCTTATATAAGTGGTGAGCTTCCTCACCCTTGGCCCCACTCATTAAAGGAACTACTTCCATGCATGGAGTCTGCATCCCAAACTACGTTGTCCCATAATGAATGCCACTCCTCCATGGCAACGCTATTGATTTGGTCAAAGTTGACCCAGTCTATGTGTTCCAGCCCCTTTTCACACATAAGGGTGCTTTATCAAGCCTCTAAGGTGATATCCTTTCACATTAGTAGTGATTTTATTCCTATTAAGGATATTAATGGGTCTCCATACCCTCTTATTCAGGAAATTAAGAAGAAAAATAAAAAATTAATATTCCAACTAGCTCATGGCTAATTGGGAATATTACAGTCCTTCCCTCCCAAATGTTGCTTGCCCTCAAGCAATTGAAAAGGTGAGTGCTGCAACTCTTCTCCTCCTCCATTGGTGACACCTCCATGTGATAAATGCACCTCATAAGACAAGTGTCTCCCAATCCATCACTCCATGAAATTCTCCCCCCAATCTCTCATGAGATGCAAATGACTCATCTCACAAGGAAGCAAAAGATCCAATGTAGTAAGCATGGTTTGCCCAATGTTCTCCCTGAAACATGAAGCATAATAAACATGGATAATCTCTCTCCCAAAGGGCACATCCAATCCTTCCATCCTCCCTCCAATCATTCCCATAAAAATAATAAGGACATCATCAATGTATGGGATCAAAACCAAGTACACATAAGCTGTCATATGCAATAATGGAGGTGGATCATAGTCCCACATATGGAACCAACGTAGTATATATCCTGACTACCTTAGATAATGATATGGTAAGTGGTTTTCCCACCACTTACTTGCTGCCATAGTCTTCTCACATGCTTTGAGAAGGTGAGAAATGTTTGGTGCCTTTGGAGTGCACCCGGAATGGTAAATCATCTCCCTATATCCTCCTAGGGAGTGGCCATGCTCAACATTGTTAATGGCCCCAAGTTGACCATTAATTTTATAAGGAATAATTCTCCCCCTTGGAACAATGGCCTGCACATGTATGGTAATGGAATCAAAATATTCACCAAGTAAATCATTATGCATAAAAACAAGATCCTTACCATATATGTTTCTCATACAAATGGAGTGGCTCATAGATAGATCCCCTCTCATTCCAAAAGAGGAAATAGGTGGTTGTGATAAATCCATCAAAGAGTTATGTATCTCCTCCATCTCCACATGGTCCATGCATCTCTTCAAATGCTGATATATCTCCTCTTCAAAGACTTCCCAAGTATAACCCTCCATGATAGTGTGGTATGCTCTCATGGAATAAATGTGGCTGAAGAGAAAATATTCATGTGTTGCTTTTAGTAACTTCTCCTTGATCTTGGATGCTCTAGATAAGGATATCCTACCATGATAATATATTACCTCATCTTTGACTGAATATCCCTCCTCTAATAGCTGGTCATCAAGTATCATGCAAGTAAAAAGATCCTTGTAATAATGCACCAATGGATGGGATTTCCAATATGGATCTATCTTCCAAAGTGACAACGCTGACGATCTATCATGTAAAACATCTATCATATGGCTAACCTCCTCTTTGAAATTTCCCATGCCAAAGTCACATATCGAGATGCTACTATCCTTCCTCTATTGTTCCTCCTGTAGCTTCTCATGCTCAAGTAAGGGTTGAAGCTTTTGGAGGTTATTCTTCCAAGGGAAGATATCACCTATCCAAAAATTCCTGAGTTTGGCCAAAGCATGCATGAGTGGCCACCATCTTCTACCATGCATGGAATATTTCTCCCCAAGTGAGAACATCTTCTAAGCCTTCAAAGTCAAGGAATAGTCTCATTGCACCATGATGGTGCCATCCTCCATCCCTGTGGCATCCTCTCTCAATAGAAGATGTGGTGTGAGAGTGGGTAATGATGATGTTGGGATAATGTCTCCCTCCTCCTTGAGTCTACCCAAGACTCTCTACGATGTACCATGAACTCCCAATGTTCCCACTTCTCCTAGATCTATGAGTGGTGCAACATGTTCTGAGACATTCCTCATCAACTCTTGATCACATGGCCTCCCGAGTGGTTTGCCACAAAATAGTGATGTCTCATGGACCAAAGTCATATGCATAACAGATGGGATTGTTAGGTCCTTGCTCTCACTGTGCAATTCCAACCTTGTTTTTTGTGTGGAGGTGTTTTGATACTTTGGTACTACTCTCAATAATGCAAAATTCCCTCCAATTGGAGAAAATGCTCCCTTATCACCTTCCGGTGGTGGTCGATCATCTCCTGCTATTCCAACGTTGTGACCTCCTTCTGGGTATTCTTCCTCATCATATGAAAATACCTCTATATAGTGTGCCTTTCCTGCTGCACATCTATGTCCAGGTGCCCATGATTCTTGGCATGTGAAGCAAAGCTTCCTTCTCCTCAAATCTCTTTGGACATCATCACTAAGAGGTACTTTAATTTGTCTCTCCTTTGAAAGAGGAGCCTTCTCATCTTTTACTTTTGATGGAAAAGTGGAATTTTGCTGAAATGTTGCTTTTGCTCTTGGCAAGGCTTCTTGTAGATCTCTAGCCCTTTCAGTGGAATCTTGAATGGTAGTGGGATTGGTAGACTTAACCAACCCATGAAGAGGTTCTACTAACCCATCAAAAAACATATAGAACCTTCTTGCTATAGATAAATCAGGAACCATAACAAAAAGTTTTAGAAATTTAGAAATATAAGTTTCTGGATTACCTGATTGTTTGAGCTTTTCTAGCCCCATGAAATGTTCCTCTGGGTCTCTTAGATCAAACCTCTCCACCAACCTCTTTGTAAACTATGAATATGCGGTCACATTGGCATGACCCAATGTAGACAAGCCATGAAA
The DNA here is from genome assembly GCA_034641835.2 of Pinus albicaulis. Taxonomy (NCBI): domain Eukaryota; kingdom Viridiplantae; phylum Streptophyta; class Pinopsida; order Pinales; family Pinaceae; genus Pinus; species Pinus albicaulis. The sequence goes on along the minus strand of CM076578.1, from coordinate 100,612,513 downwards.
CTACCAATCATGTGCCTCATCCTCAAGGTGTAGTGCTACTATCTTGATGGCCTCCATCTCTGATACTTGGTTCAGTTGGAAGTAGATGTCTAGCTTCTCTACCCATGATTTGGAAGTGCATTTAGATGACCCGTCAAAGTTGGGTCAGACAAATCTGCCATAGTTCGGTGTAGATCATGATTCTGTTTGAATCCTCCACCCCTATTGTGATGTTGGGGTCTCCTATTGTCCTTGATCTGGAAAAATTATTGAAAACTCAAGTGATCCTTGAATCTCTGAGATTGAGACTCATACTCCACGAAATAGTCTTCAAGAGTTTCTTTTTTCTTGAAACCCTCTATTTCCCACTGCTAAGAATGTAGGCATTGTAGAGCGTTTGGAAACTTGCTGCTACTTCACTAGTTAATCACTCCAGTGATGAGAAATGCCAGAGCCTTCACCATGTAGAAACCCTTCAGGGTATTCCTTATGTCTATCCATCCTCATCTCCTTTATTTCTCTAGCACTGTATTGTATATTTCGAAGAAGAATATTTGCATACTCCTTCTCCTCATATTCTCCTCATAAAGGGGTTTTACCCTTGTATTCTTTATCATCTATATAGTCATACTTCTAGTTTCTTATTTTGAGATACCTATTCTCTCTATATGTGAGAGGATCTCCTTCTTTTGATGACATATTGGCTTAAGATGCATAGGCTTATCCAAGATTATGCTCTGATACCACTGTAATATTCCCAAATGGGAAAATAAAAAATATAGTGCATAAACATGGAAATAGCAGTGTAGATCAATGCATAAATGTGAGAGACCAATATGGAGCTTCTTTATACATCAAAACAGTAGCAAAAATGCATAATATAATGGGACACAAACCATAAGACAAGATAAAACAAACCTCCAATAAAGAAATCCCTCAAGAATGAGGTGCTGCTACTATATCAAAATGTCGGGAGACTGCTACAGTGAATTCATAGGAGCACTGCTATAGAAAAATGACATACAAAAGATGAATGACTCATATATGCCTCAAAATATGCAACAAATAAAGATCTAGGCTCTATACAACCTCCAACAAGAAACCCCAAGAGGGTTTTCAGAAATACACTAATATACAAGATCTGAATCAAAGCCCTAGGACTGAAGTTTCACTACAACAATACAGCTGGAAAGATGTGGCTGATTTGATATGACAAATAATTTAACCTCCTCCAATGGATCCTGTAGATGAAAGGCTGATCCCTTCACTAGAAACCCTCCTCTCCAAATGGTGTATTGAAACCACCCCTGCAATTCCTCCCTAAAATAATGCATTACAAGAAAAAAAATATGTTTTACGGGCAACTGATAGTGTGGCTTGATGCCAAATGTTGCAATAAGGCTCAAGGGCCTTCCTCACTAGCCTCCCAATGGAAGGAAACCTTCCTCCATTGAAAAATAGATCAGAATTCACCCGAATGTATTCTCCACTGCTGAAACCTGCAACTCATCACATCTCTCAACATAAAATGTGTTGTACCACAAGACTGAAGCTTTGGCCTGATGCCTGAATGTGCAATTTAGTGAAAATAATCTTCCTTAGAGGTCACTCAAGGATGGAGGTGGGATTCCCAACATGAACCTGTGGTAAAAATTGGAAAGGCCTAGAAAGCTATATAACTTTGTTAGAGTGGTTGGGGATGGACATCCTGAATGAATTGTATCTTGGTTGGGTCCAAATACACACCACACTCATCAATGATGTACCCCAGATATTGAACTGGGTTCATACAAAAAGTTCATTTCTCCAAATTGGCACACAACTTGTGTTGCCATATGGTTTGGAGGACATGTCGAATATGGTGGAGGTGCTCTTGCCAACTCTGGCTGAAGATTAGGATGTCATCAAAACAAACTGCCCTGAATGAGTTGGTGAAGGGTTGTAAGATATCATCCATTAGCCTCATGAAGTTTGCAAGGGCATTAGTCAACTTGAAAGGCATGACCAATAATTTGAAAATTCCCTCCTTGTATTTGAAGTTAGTCTTCCACACATCGGAGGGTTCGATTGGTACCTCATGATACCTCATGATAGTAAGATTTCAAGTAATTATTGTTCAAATATTTGGCCCCCTTGAGATGGTCTAGAAGGTTATCGATCCATGGGATTGGATACCTATTTTGGATAATGATTTTTTTCAACACCCGATAGTCAATATAGAGTCTCCAAGCGCTGTCCTTCTTCTGTACCAACAAGATCAGGCTCCCACAAGGTGATGAAATTGGCATGATGTGGATTTTTTGAAACAAATCTCGAATCTGACTCTTGATTTCATCGTTCTCTAGAATAAAACATCAACAGATTGGTCCGTTGGGTAGCGATGCACTTGGGGTCGGATCGATGGAGTTATTGACGTGACAGTGAAAAGGTACCCTTGTGGGTGAGGTGAAGATTTCCCTGTACTCCTCCACAACCTTTTCCATCTACTAATTTTGTGTGGGGGAGCCCTGTCTGTAGGCCATGACCATAACATTATTATTTCTCTAAGGGAAAATCATAAGGAATTTTTTTTTTCCTGATATGGGAAATGATCTTTTTGTACTTCTTCACAATGATCAAAGAGGTGTTGGTAGGTGGTGCTACCTCCTATGTCTTGTATAACTTATTTCCCAAAGTAATAATAATAGTGTGAGGCATAGACTCATACACAATATGTCGCTTTGAAAAGTATGGTTGGCCTAATAATACAACACAAACTTCAAGAGGAGCAACATCACAAAATACCTCATTTATGAAGGGCTTGATGCTATAGGGAAGGTGACATTGCTAGCTGACGTGGATATATCATCATTGGTAAAGACACCTGATGGTGTATGACTACAGGTGTGCTGTGGCCGGTAGGCCCAAACACCTCACTAACTCCGCTAAAATGACGTTATTTTTTCTCCCACTACCGACAATAAACTATAACGAAGAACCCTTCACCAAGTTCATCCTTCCTGTGGATCATCGAGCTCATCCTTCTAGATATTGGTAATGGTAATGGTGGCACTCGGCTCTACATCAAGAATATGATTCCCTTTGTCACATTCCCTTTATCAAGTTTTGACTCAGAGTCAGAACATGCATCTGATTCAAAAGCCTTTAGCTCAACCACGAGTGACTGCTTGGCCTGACACACTTGTGTTGTGAGTGGGGCTCTTATGGAACTATCACCACTTTCTCGTGTCCTTCATTATTCTCATGGCGTTTTTCTTTCTTTTAAGATTCAATTGGTTTTCCTAGGTCACCGCACCTTGTCATTTTCCTTTTTTTCTGCAGTTTGGGGGCGCCTTTCCCTTGCTTCAGATTCATAGATCCAAAGTCTTGCTTCTTCTTCTTATATTTCTGCTCAATCTTGGAAATATATCGGTATGATGCACGAGGCGAGGAGATTCCATGGAACTCCATTTCCTCCTGAATGTATTTGTGTAAACAACTGTGGTACTTGATCACCAAATGTTTCTTCAAATTTTTGATACCCAAATTTGTGTACAGGGTATGAATCAAATTCGTCAACTCACACACATCTTGATCCTTTGCTTCCACAACGTAGTCCATTATATGTACTTGCCCTCATAGCTCCCCACAAGGTAATATTCTTCCTTGATGGAATCTCAAAAATAATTCCAAGTGAGTGGGGATGAAAACAATGAGGGTTCTCTCTCGGCCCTCTGTTTGCAGTAGGTTTCCCACTAGGCCTTGACATGGGGGGAGGCTTTGAGGAGCGCAAAAGTAATATTTTCCCTATTGGAAAAATAATGAACCTAAAAATATCCTTCCAATATATTTAACCATATATCTACAATTTATGCATTTATCAGGCCTTCAAATATGGGAATGTCAAAGTTGACTTGTTCCTTGAAGGGAGTAACACCTCCAGAGTGACTACTGGATGAAGATGTGTCGCTTGTGGGCATCCAGCGAAGGATCTGGTAAAAATTGTCCATCAAAAAATTCCTTTGTCGCTCAAGGGCTTGTTCAAGAAATATTTTGAAAGGATATCCTACTCCCTCATATTTATTTTCTTCCTCCGTGGGAGGTCGTCAGGGTTTGCAAGGATGGTCTTGCAAATGTTCAACTAGTTCAATCCCTAGCTCCTTATACTTTGACCTCATTGGGGATATGAAAAAAAAATAGGGAAAGAGAAAACAAGTCTAATATCACCGATCCAAACTTAAACAACAACGCAAAATAATACATATATAACCATAAATATAAATATGTAAAATAAATAAAATTTTGTTTCATTAATATCAAAGAACCGAAATATGCTTACAGACATAATGGAAATAAACTATCTCGGAAGATGGTAGCTTATCTATGAGAAGAGATGTGGTAGCTACATGCCTCTGAAATGTGTTACAATGAGGGTCAAGGGTATTTTTATTATTGAACAAAAAGAGAAAACCCTAAACAACAAAAACCCTAACCCCAGGAGATGGAACACCAAGAATTTGCGGTGCCTGTTGGGGTTAGTTGGGAAACCAACTTCTTGGGGCCGTAAATTAGTCATATTATCTCTGTATAGTGCATACGATACCTTTTTGGAAATATTTTTCTGAGTACTACAAAAAATTTTGCAGGCCCCTACCTTTGTCAAAGGGCTTGCTGCAGACCTCAAAAAATGACGTTTGGGGGGTCAAAATTACAGAATTTCATGACTCGAAAAACTCATAAAAATAGTAAATGTTGCTATAAAAAAGGAAACTGAGGTCTAGGTGGAATAGACAAGTGGCCACCAATATCCACCTAGATCAGTCCTCCCTCCTTAGGAAGAAATGGTCCCCATTGCGTGCAGAGCCTCCATGCGGTGAGGATTTTTTTTTAACCTAGTCTTTGGTGGAGGCGTTGACGTTATTTGACCACTCGATATAGTTGGATCCTTTATTGGAAAGTGCTCTTGATCTATGTGTCCATAATATTATTAGTTGTGTCCTATTCCATTCAGTCTAGGTTTAACTCCATTGGTGTGAATTGTTTTGCAATGTTAGATGTGTCCAGTAATGGTGGAAATTATGGCCAAAGGATATCCACATTAAACACTGGGTGCAGGCCAAGGATCAATGGAATGTTGAGCTCAAAGGAATTGTCCCCTACAACATTGGTGATGGTGTATGCCCCATATTATATTGGGAAAATATTACGGTGGGGTCCAACGAGGTGCTCCTTCTGCAAATGTAGCCAAACTTTGTCGCCCACCTAGAACTTGTGTGGCACCTCATTCTGATCATGTATGTGCTTGTAATTCTCATTGGCTCTGTCCAATATGTCATGGACCTACTGGAGGATGTGCTAAATGCACTCAATGAAGTTGTTAGCTCTGTTAGATCTAGACTAGACATGAGTCGAATCTCCTTGAGTAGCTACAAATGGTATCACCACATCAATGGGACATAGTAGTTGGAATCCCAACCCCACTTGGAAGGGGATGTGGTCAGTTGATCTACGAAAAGCTCTGTTGTAGATATGCTAGAAATAGGGAGGATTTAATCCCATGTGCATGGATGCTTCAAGTTGTACATGAGAAAAATGTGTACAATCATCCTGTTGACCACCTCTGTTTGGCCATCAATTTGGGGGTAGAAATTCGTGGACTTACTGAGCTTGGTATCCAACAATGACCAAATAATTCATCAAAATGTACTTAGGAACTTGCTATTCTAATCTGAGATAATGGAATGTGGGATCCCAAAGTGTACCCACACTCGTTCAAATAATATTTTAGCAGTGGCCTATACTGTGATACTCTTATTACAGGCCACCATAATGACCATCTTAGAGAATTTGTCGATGACCATGAAAAAACTGTCATTGCCATGCTTAGTAGAAGGAAAGCCTAACATGTAGTCCATGGAAATGGATTCCAAAAGTTAACTAGGAGTAGGTAGAGGAGTATATAGGCCTTTTTTCTTGATGGTCGATTTGGAAATGGAAGAGGCAGAGTAGGATTTGAAGTAATTCCCAACATCCCGTTGAAGGTTATGTTATTACTTAGGGAAAACCCTGGCTGCAGGGAAAATCCCTAAGGTAACCTCAAAACCTCTTTTAGGTTGAATTTGGCCCTTCAACCCAATGAGAGATCTCTTACTAAAACTAAAATACTCTATGGTCATTGTAGTAGAAGGTTTTCTACAATTGAGTTCAGGTGGCCAGATTTAGGTTTAGGGATATATTGGTTGGGTGATCTTCGAAAACTACCATTGGGCATGGACTCAATGTATTAAAAAAATGAGATCAAAGATCTAATGAGAAATTTTTCTAAAGCATGGAAGCAACAAGTTATTTGATTGTTTGAGATATTTAAAAGAAAGAAATACTGGGGGAAAACAAAGTTTATAAATTACTAGAGTAACAAATATTAATGAATGATAATTTAAGAGAGGAGCATCAATGAAATCCAATCTCATAACTAAAATTATCATACATTTAAGGAAAAAATTATATGACAGATAAAAACTAACAGGGAGATGTAACACATGAATTTTCTAATAACTTCTCATTAAAATTGTAAATACATTCAAGATTGCTCGAATATATTTAGACTGCAAGTGCTTTTCCAAATGATTTCCAACCTTGTTTCATTATTCATAAACTGTATTTATAGAGCTTTACATAATATTTTGCAAAATAATATAATCCTCATAATTACAATACTGATATATTAAAAATATATTTTAATTTCATGAATGGAAAATATATACTTAGGAAATATCTAACAAATCCATGAAAAATTGTAGGCAAATCTTCTTAAATCTAGGAAAAAATAGAGTGATCTGGTCATTTTCTTGGCTTGAAAATAGAATAGGTCCCTATGTAGTTCATCTATTTTATTTCCACAAACCAGGTCCCTCTATAAATAATCTCTGCTATTTTTAACAAAACATGTCCCTGGATGGCTTATGATGTTCTATGATTTTCCTGAAAAAATTGCCGACAGGCAGCTTGTCTGTATTACTAATTTTCTGATATGAGATGTAGCTGGCAACCGGGAGGTCAATATTCTCAAATATTTTTGACAACGGAGATGTCGGTGTCTCTATTTCCTTTTCTAGAAAAATCGGTGACAGACACGCTACCGAAATTTTCCTGTAGGTGTCCTTCATTGACTAGTTTTCTTGTTTCAAAATTGCTGACGGGCACACTATCAATATTTTCCTATAGGTTTCATTTACTACCCAATATGTATAGTTTTTTAAAAATAGTTGAAAGACACACTGTCAAGCCTTTCAAAAATTGCTGACAAGGGCATTGTCAACTCTCATGTTTGTCATAGTTTATACGAAACTGACAGGCCGACTATCAACAAAATGAAAAAAATGAGTTTTTGACTTAAACAAGTGGAATAAAATGGTTATTATACCCTGACATATTAGTTGAGGGTACTGGAAGATTCAAGTAACACATCCAACTTTTTTAATCTCTGTTTCTTGTCCTTCCTAGTCTCCATGGGCTTTTCTTTGGCAACCTATTCATTTTTCTTCTTGTGAGGGCTTGCAGAATAATTGTTCCTAGATTCTATAATACATTTCTTAGAATTTATATATTTCTTATTTATAATTAATTCCTTCAGAGGCACATCATCTATGTCAATGACCTAGTTAGCTAACTCTTGGTTTCTTCTGATCTTGAATTTATATCGTGGCTTATTTCTTGGGCTAGTGTGCCTATTATTCTGTTAAGGAATTTCGAGTGTTGGTTCATTCTCCCTTTCCTCTGTTATGGGATTATTTCCCTTTAGGTATTCATGTATAGATGTGTCTGTAGGGGTGTTTTCTGAGGGTAAAACTAAGAAACCATTGGATTCAATTCCAACCTTAGCGATTTTCAACGATGTAGACTCTGACTTATGAGATTGAGAAATTTTCCTTTGACATACCTTAGGGGTTTTTGGGGAAGCTGAGGCAGATGGGGCTTCTGATTTTTCAAACATAATGGGAGTCCTAACATGAAATTGAGCCTGAGCTTTCTTTATCCTCCTAATGGTTTTAGGTCTAGCTCTTTTCCTTCTATCAGGATGAGGCTGAAACCCTCCCTGGAAAATAAAAGGATTGCAGGTTCTCTCAAGCTTTAGAAACTCAATTTCTATTAAAAAATTAAATAGTGCCTTGTGATAAACAAAATGTGGATATGGATTAGTCCTATCCCAGTATCTGGAAGCCATGTAATTGAGTCTCTCTAGCAAGTAGAAACATGGATTAATTCTAATTTTCCCATCTAAATGTGTCAGGAAGTAGAAATAATGCCAATTGATTCTATTATAATGACCGTCAAAAGTAAAATAATTTTGGCAAAGCCATAGTGGAGCATACCATTTGTCTTGTAGCCTGTACTTTTGAACCCCGGTTTTATAGTTCCTTGCTCTATGCTCTTCTTTGAAGAATGATGGAACGTCTATGCCTCCTAGGACATGGCTATGAAAAACCCCATCTCCATCCATGGGAAAATTTGTGGCTTCGACAACAGTGGGCTATGCAAATTTAAAATCTAAACCACTCCATCAAAACCTGCTGCAAATGATTGGACTACTAAATCATGATAATAGGAACATCAATAGAAAAACTGAATCCATCCTGCTTGCTGGAACACATGTAGGATATTAGGGTAAACATTCAATAATTCTGGCTCTTTAGGTTCAATTCGGCCTATCATTCCTCCCTTTCCCATTCTGGCTAGCACTCTCTATGGGATTTTCTTCTACGTTTCCACAGTAAAAACTGTTTCAATCTCCAAGTGGAAACCATAACCATAACCATTTACCTATTCAACTATTTCGATATGGTGAACCCACATATGTGTAAAATTAAAATTAACATCACCCTTTACCACACTTGTGAATCATGATCCATAATTACATGAAATTGATCATATAGTACCTTTAATTATTACATAAGGTAAGCATGATAAAATTCATACTTTACCCTTTTCAATCATAACAAATACACATGTGCTAAAAATACTGACGTTGATGTGGTCAGCATAGACAACAATTTAAACATTAAAAAACATTTAATCGCTGACAATTGACCTGTTGGAGAAATGAGAAAATAGCGTTATCCTCTTTGTCAGCGATATTTCCTTCCAACCATATCAGGTCCTGAAACAATTCTAAGAGTATTAAACTATTTATTACAATATTTAATGATGACCACGCAAACGTCATCATTTTACAAAAGATTTACAAAAAATAAATTTTTGATGATAACAGGTTCAGACATTAAAAATACATCTGCAGTACTGCCACTATTTTCCCTACCTTGAAATTTTCAGCAACCCGACTATAGCGCACCTCCCAAGTCATCTTGGAATGCTCGTTTGAAGAAACACAGAGGTGTCCCAAGTGGCATAACAATGCATCCTATAGGTGATAATTTGGAACTTTCTTTCCTTCTAGGAGTGTCTGGTATGTGTTTCTGAATTCTCAATTGCTCTTGTAAAGAGTCGGCCACCTCGAAGTTTCGTGCCCACAAGAGTTGAGCACAATGGCTAGTGCCATGAATGATAGTCAATCGAGGCATTCTGCAACATTTTTGGTGTTTCCATTCTTGTAATTAATTTTCAAATGGAATTATGGTAGGTATGTGTACCATTTATGATGAATATCATTATACAACTTACCTTGTACCTATATGAAATACATGGGTCAGTGGTCTATGTGGATCAACATTTCCTTCCACAAAATGTAATGCTTCCTTTGTTGGAATGCCTCCACAATATAATAGATATCTTTTTCATAGGTGGGATTCTTTCGCACTATGTATGAAAGTGTATCACTTTGATATGCCACTAGATGCCCCTGATGAGTAAGTACTGCACCAATTACATAGTCGAAGTAATATGTCTCAATATCAAATGGTTGTTGTAGATATGGTAATGTAAGCACTAGTTCTGAGAACATGCAATGTTCAACTTGGAAAATGCATTTTTTTGGATTCATACCAAGAAATTTTATTTCGTTCCTCACTTGGTGACTTGACACAAAGGCCAAGTGTTATGAGATAATCCCAACATGAAACTGTGGTAGAAGTTGGCAAGACCCAGAAAGCTATGGAGCTCTTTTAGAGTGGTTTGGGATTGCCAATATTGAATGTATTGTATCTTGGCTGCATCCAAATGCACACCCCTACTCATCAATGATGTACCCCAAATATTGAACCGAGGTCATACTAAAAGTGCATTTCTCCATATTGGCACATAACTTGTATTGCTGCAGGGTTTGGAGGATTTTTCAAATATGGTGGAGGTACTCTTCCCAATTATGGCTAAAGATCATGATGTCATCAAAATACACCACCACAAATGAGTTGGTGATGGGTCATAAGATATTGTCTATCATCCTCATGAAGGTTGTGGCGGCATTCATTGTAAGAGACCTGGTAAAAATTCATGTAAAAATATAATAACCACGGTTGATGGGACACGTATTACAATCTGAATGGTGGGAAAAACATCCTAGCAGGTGTTCATTTCGGTTTATTATGGTTAAAGGAAATTGGAAAAGGAAATGGTTAAGGATTTGGAAAGGCAAAATAGCATATTTGGCACATTTACTTATGAAAATAATGGAAAATAGGATAAAAGGAAGGTGAAAGGTGATAGGTTGCATGTGAGGAGAAAAATGAAGTAAAATAATTGGAAATGAAGAAAATAGAGGCTTCATTATTAAAAATGGTTTTGAGGATCATTGGGTATGCTTTTGATTGATTCAGTTTTGGAGTTCTCATTATTGTCTCTCTCTCTCTCTCTCTCACATACTCTTGAGCACTTAGAATAATCTTGGAACACTCTTGGAGAGTGTGGCATGCTTGGAGATTTGGAGAAAGAGAGAAAAGGTGGAGCAGGAAAGTATAAGAGGACATCAAGATTAACATATAAAACAGGTTCTGAGTGCAGGTATTGAGTTGCATGTATGTTTTCATCACTAGTTTTGGCATGGATGTTGTATGGATGTGGATTTGCCTAGCCTCGCCAATTCCTGGACAACCATGGTATTGTGGGTTTATTTCCATTGATTGTTTTTTGGTTGGTTCTCATGATTCCTTTAGCTTTTGGGTTGAGTTATTAGTTCCTAGAGCCTCGGTTGGACAAATGCTCTGGAGCCCCACAGATAGTTGTTGGTTTGAGTTACTAGTCCTGTAGACCTAGTTGGACAAACTTCTTGGAGCCCTAGGTGGGTTGAGTTACTAGTCCTGGAGCCTTGGTTGGAAAAATTCTCTGGAGCCTGAGAAAAACTAGGGTTGAGTTACTAGTCCTAGAGCCTTGGTTGGAAAAAACACTCTGGAGCCCTGAAGCGGCTTAGGTAGAGACCAATCTGTGATGGTTAGTGATGTCTGACAATGAGGTGGAATCACTGGTTTTGGGGTTGAGACGGTTTGGTCTCGGGATGCCTGGTTGGTGTTGATTTATGTGTTTGATAAAGTCCCACATTCATGCTCGGAATATGGAACATGGGTGATTGGCTGAAGTGAGACTTGTCTCAAACAATCTATGGTTGGGTAGAATGTGGAGGTCCCATATCTGGTTGTTTATTACATTCAAAACTAAAGAACTCAAGTTCCTTTGGTGTTTGGTATGCAAATGTACTAGTTATTATGTGGATTTCAATAATGTTATATCCGTGGTATTTCTATTGTTATTATGCTAGTTATAAGAATGCACTTTATTAGTGATGATGTGTGGCTCTATATGTGTTTTTTCCTAGAAATGAATATATAATGTAACTATGGTCAAATATATTGTATTTCAACTTATTATGTAAGGTATCAATTCTTCTTAGTGATTCTTAGATGAGTGTTAGACCCCTATGTTTAAATCCATTGTTTACTCCTGTAGATGCAATGTTTGTGACATGTTTGATGAAATGGCTATCATGGTTGGGAGAGGTCCGGATGATTTCCTGATGATGTGATTGATTCCATTTCTTTGTTTTAATGTTATTTATCCTCTCCTAAAGCTACAAGAATTTATGGGTAGTGACCTAGGCTCAGGGGCTAAAAATGTGGCACAAATCCTGGAGTTGCAGGAATAGAATTGACAGTTTGGGGCTCTAGCCACTACCTTGCCAAGGCTAGCCCATGGATAAAGGTCTATAACCACTCCTATGCCTTTACATTCCCATGGCTAAGGCTCAATAGGGTCAAAATCCAGTCCCCCGTCAAGTTTCAGGGGTCTGGGATGGTGCTTTACCTCCTCGAGGTGTTGTTGATGTTGTGTAAGGTTTGTTGTTGTGTTTCTACTAGTTCCAATTCCTTAAGGTCATATAGGAGGTTTAATATTATATTAGTAGTCTCTCATCACATGTTTACCACAGTTGGCCAGTTACTTGGGTAGATGCGGGAAGAGGGTTTTACAGAGTGGTATCATAGCATAGTTCAACTCTCAGAATGGATGGGTGGTGTGTTGATCATGCATTTATGTTGGTTGCATGCATGTGTTTAGTATTATTGTGGCCTATGTGTACTTTTTTAATTTGTGTTTTGTTGGCCATGGTGGTAGTGGTGTCTCCATGGAAGTGTTTATGGTGTTTTTGTTAACATATTGCCACGAGTGTATGATTGGTTATGTGTTGCTCAGTCTTGTATATTGTGTGTGCACACTTTCTTACATATTGTTAGATATATTGTACATGCATTGCTTGCTTATGCAAGGTTACATATTAGTCATAATTCAATGTTATCTTTGTATGCTTTCCTCTGTGATGTCATATGTTGAACATGCATTGGTTGTTCATGATTGGTTATACATGTCAAGTAGGTGCATATGGTCAAGTTTGAATTGGTATGGTCAAAGGTTGTTATGCATAAGGTCATTATATGCAATTAGGTCACCATGATGATATTGGTATGTTATGATGCTAATGTGTTGGCTAAGATAGAGCAGGAGATGCATACCATCAAAGTGAAGTTGCAACATTGGACCTCGAGGCAAGAGCATGTCATCATACATGTTCGGATGTTGGGCATGAAGGTATGTAGGTTAAGGATTATTATATGCATTATGGTTATGAGTATACCTTTCATTCTATTGATGTTATGGTTACATACATTATAGATTCTAGTTTATTAGTGTGGCTATATGTACATGTGTTGGATTGTCATGAATGATAGTAACTTGTGGTGGTATGCATTGCTATTGTTGTTTTATGTTAGTTATGTTATATGTTGTTGATGAGTATGATATAGGTTAACTTGTTGCTTTTGTATGATATCAAGCTTGATGATTCAGTTACCTATTGTTGATGAGCATGATACATAGTTCGTTGTTGTTATATGCTAGTAACTTTATGATTAGGGTTATTTCATTAAGATATTGATGCTATGTGTATCGTCTTACTTTGGATTAGCTTATGCAGATGGTTAGGGTTATTACATTCATGAATGAGTCGATATATTTGTAATATTGTATTAGACTAATCTATGCTGACTGTGTATATGTGATTGTTATGCATGAATGACAATTGTTTACGAGTTTATGATGTGAACATGCTATTTAGTTAATTTTATGGATATCTCGATCTTACTTATGTTGAGTTGAGGTGTTTGAAGTATATTGTGCTAATCTACATTGATTTTTTAGACAAGATAGCCTCCCCTGAGATATATTGAGTTATGAGTTTTCTTATGTTGTATGCTTGTTGCTTGACTGTTTTGAGTGTTTGATTATGTCATCTAGTTGATCTGTTTAACATGGTATGTTTGTAAGTTGTTTGAATGTTTGATTAATTACACGATATGAGTATATGTTTCTGTAAGATTGCATGAAGGAATGATCTTGTTTTAAGATGGTTGTGATAACACATATGTGCTGAGATAGCTGGTATATACTTGAGTGTAAGTAGGTGGTAGTTGTGGCATTATGTATTATGAAAGATTAATCATGAGTTGATTTTTGATTATGACATGGTTGTTAGTCTTGGTAAAATTTGATTTCAAATTGATAGATATGTTGTCTTGATCTTTGGAACACGTGATTTACATTTGTGAACAATTGTAGGGAAACACACTTGGTATTAGCATGACGAGGTAATAATTGAATTGTTCATATAACTAACAACAAGGTGATGCGATAACATATAGTAGGAAACAACAGTAGCAATGTAAGATAAATAGTATATTTTTATAATTATTTATGCACTAACATTTATGTTTTTATGATAATATTATGCAGGGGATTGCATGGAAAAGAGATTGCCATGACATCGTAAAGAAGGCTTGGGTTGAGCTTTCACTTGGAGGTATTGGGAACCATGGGGGTTGAGTCATGGTGTTTGTTGTAAAGTCTTGTGCTTGTGGTATTTTGTGATTTGGTTGCAATTGATTTGTTGTTTTGATTTCATATAGTGTATGGCCATACCACTTGTTTTGGTGTCTTATTGATATTGGTTTTCCATGGTTAGCTTCTTTGTTTCTTTTGATTGTCTTTAATTTTTTGAGAGTCTTGGGAATTGGTTGGGGAAAGAGGAATTTAATGGAGCTCGGGAAGAGCTGAATGAAATCCAATAGGTAATGTAAGGCATGAATGGAGCTAAGTGCATTAGTAAGTGAAGCGCAAGGTAAGAATATAAAAACTGGGTGGATTGTTTGAATCCACTATGGTAAATGGATGGTGGTGTGACAATCGTGAGAAAGGTAAGGTAAATGGATCTAAGATATCAGATTCCTTGCTATGTTGTGAGTTTTTGTTCTCACTATTGTGCATATTGTGCATGGATAACATAATTTATCTCAACCTAGACCTTATGATATCTGGTAATCATGTAGTGATCATAATTATGATGATGTCTATATATGTATATATGCATGTATGTATGTTTCTATCTGATGAGATCATGATTTATTTATGTTGATTTTTATATATTTATACATGTATCTATGTATGTATGTCATGTCTGACAGGGTCGCCATGAATCATTGTTGTCTAAGGCTAAATTTTTATATGTATATATATGTGTGTATGTATGTTTTTCTTTGACATGATCATGATTGTTTTATGCTAATAATTATATATGTAGGTATCTATATATCTATGTCACTATCTAATAGGGTTTTTAGGGATCATTCTTGCGGAGGAATGATTGCTTATGCAGGTGAATGACATGAGTAGGTTCTTGGTATTGTGAGGAATCAAGTAGGAGGAGTAGCTCTAACATATCTATGAGATTAGTATCATGCGGACATGAATTGCTATTATATGCTTGTAATATGCCTATGCTTATGTTATGGATAGGTAATGTTGAGGGGTATGTCAACAAAGTGAAGGTAGTGTGACTTGTAACATGCTATGATAAGCATGGATAGCGGAAATACACTAGAGGCAAGGTTTATTGTGCGGTAAGTGTGTGGTCTATGGATGTACAATGCTATTATTGTATATATTTTATGCATGTTGTATATTCCATGATTGTACCTATGGTGATGTGGAATGTTGCATATGTAGTATTTTGTACATATGATGTTGCATGCCTGTTGCATATATGGTGTTGTGTGTATATTGCATATGAAATGATAGGTATAGATGGTGCTATGTACATGTTGGATATGCGGTGCCATGTACATATCTTATTGTGTGTATGTTAGATATGGTATGTTGTGTGCATATGGTATTGTGTGCATGTTAGATATGCAGTGTTGTGTACATATGGTGCTATGTACATTTTGAATATGCAGTGCTAGGTACATATGGCGTTGTGTGCGTAACGTACATACGATGTTATGTACAAGTGATGTTGTGTGCATGTGGTGCTATGTGCATGATGTACATGTGGCTCTATGTTTAGGTGGTGTCGTATACATGTCATGCATGTGGCGCTGTGTACAAGAAGTGTCATGTACATGTCGTGCATGTGGTGTTGTGTACATGTAGTATTGTGTACACATTGTACAGGTGATGCAGTGTACATCTAGTGTTGTGTACATGTTGTGCAGATGGTGTAGTGTACATGTGATGTTATGCACACGTTGTGCATGTAGTGTCATGTAAAAGTGGAACTATGTACATGTTGTGCATATGGTATTGGTATACATGTGGTATTGTGTGCATGTCGTACATGTTGTTTTGTGAGCATGCAATACTATGTATGTGCATGGTGTAGTCATGGTATTGTGAGATATGTATTCATTTTGTTGTACTCTGTATATGTATATGTGTTCGGTTGCATTGTACATCGAGTGTAGGTGTAGGTGTTTTATGCCAATGTAGGCGTATCTATTGTGTTGAATCATACAGTAGGTGTCGATGTATATGTTGTACGTTGGTGTAGGCATAGGCGTAGGTGTATATGTTGCGTTGTACACTGAGTGTAGGTGTATTTGTTATATTGTGTGACAAATGTGGGTGTATGCATTGTGTGGTGTTGTATACCTTGAGTGGGCGTATGTGATATGATGTAAAATGTGTGTATGTGTACATGATTAAAGAGAATCAAGGGCATTGGGTGCTTGGCAGTTGTGGCAACTGATCCAGTGTGTGTACGGAAAGAGAAAAGGAAGAAGTAAAAATCGATGAAGGATAAGTATCCATATTTTATTTCAGTTTTATTATGCGTGTTATCTGTGATTTTGACTTATGATGGTTACATGTGATTTATGATTATGGTTTATGGTGATTTCGTGTAATTCATAATTCTAGTTTTTGATGATTGCGTTTTGAGCTAACCATATGTGATATGTTTAAACATGATGATTTGATCAAACAATTGGTTTCACTTGTTGTGGCAGGAAGTGAACATAATTGCAAGTGTACCTTGTTGATGACCTACCAATGAGGTATGATTTGAGTTTATTTAAATTTATTTTGAATCTAATGGCAGTTATGTTCTTGGTACAAGAAGCGCAGAAATGACCGTTTGGGTGGTTGAAACCGAGAGCAAGAACTAGCAGCATTAGCAAAAGGAATTTCAACATGCAGTAATATGATGGTAAATCACTCATTAGGGGAATTTTGAGGTCTAAAATGGGCATCATAAGGAAATTATAAAATAATAGTGGAAATAATAAAATAATGTTAGATTACATCATCAAATTTTAGAGGGAAAAAAGAATAAATAATAATAAAATAATAAAACTATTATTTCAACTCGTATTTTCAACTTATCTTCCTAAGTGTTTACTCAAATTTTGATCGAAAACACTCGTTGGATGCATAATTTAATTCCTCATTGAAGGAGTACCAATGCTGCATACTTTTGATGGACCCTACTACATGAAAAATGATAAATACATGAAAAACGTGATTTCAATCACGTTTTTTCATGTATTTCTCATTTTTCATGTAGGAAGGTCCATTGAAAGTATGCAACATGGGTACTCCTTGGATGATAAATTAAAATTTGCATCCAATGATTACTCCCACTCGAAATTTGAGTAAAAACTTAGGGAGTTAAGTTTAAAGTACAAGTTGAAAAAGTAGTTTTATTATTTTATTATTTTTTATTCCTTGTACCTTTTTACTCCGAAAATGGCTAATCATCCCCCATGGTTGACATCATCATCTCAGATCCTATGTGTTCTTATAAATTTTATTTTGGTTGTACATTTTTCTTAGGAGGCCCATTTTAGACCTCAAAATTCCCCTAATGTTAGGAGCAGGGGCATTGTGGGACACTGATACCCAATAATTTCCATTGATTTCCGTGATCATGCTATGCCTTGTATGATGGTTTTGAGGAAGGTATATTACTTGGATGTTTGAAGTTCTGATGCGAGGAAACCATGCCAAGGGATGGACTAACAAGGATGGGGGTGCCAACTGAATTTGGAAGGTGAGTGGCTACATGGAAGGGGTGGCCAAACTCCCCAAGGGACTGTATAGCAGAGAAGGGAAGGCCAAGGATGGATTTGTTTTGGTCATTAGCATTTATAGATGGAATCAGATGCACATTGGGAATGTGCCCTGTAACAATGAGTTGGTAACTGTTCATTGATGGTAGAATAAGGTAGGATCATAGGACTGGGCATTAGATGTAGACATTGACTTTGGTTGTGGATTCTTGATTTCCTGGGAAGAAGGTGAATCCTGGTATTACCTTGAGGGTGTATGTGTGGGCCTCTGGATTCCCTTGTTGATGATATGACATCGTATCCTTCTATTTTTTGGTTGAGAAAATGTGTATATGTGTATATTATTGTAGATATTGTATCTATCTAGATTTATAAAGCTCCATATACAATATTGTTATTTGCTGGTTGAAGAACATATGTATGAGTAGATATGTGGTTTTTATTGTAAATATTGTAATGAGCTATGTTATAAATCTCCAGTACATGGTATTATTGTCATGATGGTTTTTTCTTTTGAGCAAGTTATTCATTGTAAATATTGCAACAAGCTGTGTTATAAAGATCCATAGGCAGTATATTTTTTTTTTAGCAGTTTGTTGGTTTGTAGGTGCCATTGAACACCAAGGACGATTTCCCCCCTAGGGGGAGGGTTTAGTAAAAGCCCTGGAAAAAATCCATGTAAAAAATATAATAACCATGGTTGATGGGACACATATTCCAAGTTGAATGGTGGGAAAAACATCCTAGTGGATGTTCATTTCAGTTTATTATGGCTAAAGGAAATTGGCAATGGCAATGGCTAAGGATTTGAAAAGGAAAAATGACATATTTGGAACATTTATTTAGGAAAATAATGGAAAATAGGAGAAAAGGAAGGTGAAAGGTCACAAGTTGCATGTGAGGAGGAAAAAGAAGGCACATAATGGAAAATGAAGAAAATAGGGGCCTCATTAATAAAAAGGCTTCTAAGGATTAGTGGGTAAGCTTTTAGTCAGTTCATTTTTGGAGCTCTCCTTATTCTCTCTCTCTCTCTCATACTATTGAGCACTTCGAGTATTCTTGGAGCACTCTTGGAGAGTGTGGAATTCTTGGAGATTTGGATCAAGAAGGAAAAGGTAGACCAGGAAAGCCTAAGAGGACATCAGGATTAACATCTACAACAAGTTCTTAGTGGAGGTACCAAGTTGCATGTATGTTTTCCTCGCTAGTTTTGGCATTATGGTGTATGCATGTGTATTTTCCTAACCTTGCCATTTCCTAGACATCAATAGTATTGTGGGTTTATTTCCATTGATTGTTTTCTGGTTAGTTCTCATGATTCCTTTAGCTGTTGGGTTGAGTTATTAGTTCCTAGAGCCTTGGTTGGAAAAATTCTCTAGAGCTGGATGAACAACTTTTGGGTTGCATTACTAGTCCTGGAGCCCTGGTTGGACAAACGTTATAGAGCCCTAGGTGGGTTGAGTTAATAGTCCTAGAGCCTTGGTTAGAAAAACGCTATGGAGCTCGGGAAAAAATGAGGTTGAGTTACTAGTCCTAGGTCCTTGGTTGGAATAAACACTCTGGAGCCCTAAAGAATATAGGGTAGAGACCAATCCATGATGGTTAGTGATGTCTGAACGTGAGGTGGAATGAATGGTTTTGTGGTTGAGACAATTTGTTCTTTGGAGCCCTGTTTTGGTGTTGATTGATGTGTTTGATAAAGTCCCACATTCATGTTTGGAACATGGCATGAGGGTGATTGGCTGAAGTGAAACTTGGATCAACCAATCTATGGTTGGGTGGAACATGAAAGTCCCATCTTTGGTTGGTTTAGTGCAATCAAAATTGAAGAGCTCATTCCGTTGGTATTTTTTATGAAAATGTACTATTTATTGTGTGGATTTCATTGATGTTATATCTGTGGTATTTCTGTTGTTATTATGGTGGTTATAAGCATGTATTTATCGGTGATGATGTAAGGCTCTATTTGTGTTTTTTCCTGGAAATGAATATGCAATGTATCTATTGTAAAATAGATTGTATTAAATCTTATGATGTAAGGGAGCAATTCTTCTTAGCGATTCTTAGATAAGTATTAGACCCCTATGTTTAAATCTATTGTTTACTCCTGTAGATGTAATGTTTGTGACATGTTTGAGGAAATTTCTGTCATGGTTGGACCTGATCCAGATGAGTTCTTGATGATGTGATTTCTTCCATGTATTTTTTAGTGTTATTTATCCTCTCTTGAAGTTACAGGAAGTTCTGGGCAGCGAGTTAGGCTCAGGGGCTGAAAATCCGGGACAAACCCCAGAGTTGCAGACATATAATTGACGGTTTGGGTCCTAGCCGCTACCTTTTCAAAGAGATCCCGTGGCTAAGGGTCTATAGCTGCTCGCTTTTCCTTACATGCCCATGGATAAGGCTCAAGAGGGTCACAAATCAATCCCCCTTCAATTTTCAGGGGTTTGGGAGGGTGGTTTACCTCCTGGAGGTATTTTTGAATATGTGTAAGGTGTGTTTGTCATGTTTCCATTGGTTTCACTTCCTTAAGGTCATCTATGACGTTGAATATTATATTAGTAGCCTCTCATCACATGTTTACCTTGGTTGTTTGATTACTTGGGTAGATGTGGGAAGAGGGTGTTACATTCGTCAACCCAAAATGCATGACCGATAATTCGAAAAGGCCCTCCTTGGATTTGAAGGTAGTATTCCACACATAAAGGGCTTGATTGGTACCTGGTGATAGGCATACTTCAAGTTAATATTGCTGAAATATTTGGCCCCCTTGAGGTGGTCTAGAAGGTCACCGATCCATGGGATTGGATACCTATTCCAGAAAATGATCTTATTCAATGTCGATAGTCAATACAGAGTGTCCAGGTGTTTTCCTTCTTTTGTACCAATAATATTTTACTCCCACAAGGTGATGAACTTGGCCTGATGTTCCTTTTCTGCAACATATCTTGAATCTTCCTCTTGATTTCATCATTCTCTAGAATATAGCATCTATAGATCGGTCCATTGGGTAGCAGTGCACCTGGGGTAAGATATATGGAGTGCTTGATCTGAAAGTGTAGAGGTACCCCTATTGGTGAGGTGAAGATGTCCCTGTGCTCCTCCATTACCTTTTCCATCTACTGCTGTCGTGCAGGGGAGCCCTTTCTCGAGGCCATGGCCATAATATTCTTATTTTCATGAGGGAGAATCACAAGGAAAAAAAATTTCCCAGTATGGGAAATGATCTTACTATACTAATTCATAGTGATCAAAGAGATGGTGGTAGGCAGTGCTACCTCTGGTATCCTATACAACGTATTGCCCAAAGTAATAATAACAGTGTGAGGCATAGACTCATACACAACATGTTGCTTTGAAAATTATGGTTGGCTTAATAATACATCACATACTTCTAGAGCAGAAACATCATACACCACCTCATCTATGAAGGGCTTGATTCTGTAGGGAAGGATAAACTGCTAGCTGACACGAAGGCCTCCTCCTTGGTGGGGTGTTCTATGGTCGGTAGGCCCAACCATCTCACGAAATCTGCTAAAATGAGGTTCTTTTGGCTCCAACTATAAAAAATGAACTGAAATAGAGAACCCTTTACCTAAATATGGGAAGGGAAGAGGCGCTCCCCCTTCTTCGGATCTTCAGGCTCACCCTTCTGGATCTTGGTGGTGGAAACGCTGGAACTGGGCTCCACATCAATAATGTGCTTCACTTTATCATTCCAATTTTCGGGTTATGAATCAGGGTCGAAACATGAGTCTGACTCAGAACCCTTCAGGTTGACCACCTATAAAAAATCCACATAGATTCAACTGATATTGTAATATGCTTAAACAAAATACTTGAATCTATTCTTGAAATTGTGGAAACCAATTATGATTGCACAATCACGTGAAGAAGAAAGAGAAAGAATTTCAATCACACAACCCAAATATTTATCTGGGGAAAGCCTTAGCTAAAAACCCCTCTATCTGTATATTGCATTAAGTCCAGAATATGAAAAAATACAATGCTTCTCTCAGGATTGAGAGCTCTCTTCATTATCTCTAACTGTCTCACTACGATCCAAGCAATTTTGGTCCAATACTTAACCACTTTATTTTGACTCGAGTTCTTTTCTCATTGGGACTAGATGCCATTGTAAATAGATGGCTATCCCTATAGTGAGATGATTTATTGTGGGGACTCGGACTTGCCACTGTCGGCTGGTCAAGTATGGGGGCCCGATGGTATGTGACAAGTTGGTAATATTTTTTTGTGCATTGTAAAGTTTTATAATATTGTATATGTTACTAATTCTTTCACTTTTGGTATGAATATAGAGCACCAGTAAAACCGGCCCAGTATATGGGACAAACTGCGGTGACAGGAGACACAGTATCTAGTGGATCGAGAGCACCGCAAAATGAGGATGTAGTGGCCCTCCTGGAGGACATCTGTCGTAGATGTGAGAGGATTTTGACCAGTGTTTCAGAGTGCTGCTAGAAAGACTTGGATGACTAGTACATAGAGCCATGTATTGGTCTACCCTCAGAGTGGCGAAGGGTCATGCGGCGCATGGTGATGGCCGGATAGGGGATCTGTGATATACAAGCTGTAGGAGCAGAGCCATTGGCTTGCAATCCTCCAAATAGTGATTAGGTGTAGGGGCATGTGGTGCCCCCAGTTTTGAGTTTTTGTAACATGCTATTGGCATGTCATCTGTATCAGAGTTAATGGACTCTAAAACCATTTTATATGACACATATAATGGATATGCATCGTTTTCATGGTTTTATGTTATTTTCCTGTGTTAAATACATGTTCTAAGTGCCAATATAGAATATTGTTTTCAATTATATCTACACAGTGATTTTATGCTCTAGGTACATGATTGAATGTAATGATTTCAAATTCACGCATCAAAAGCTTCACTCGTAAATATCTTCCAAAAAGGATAGGGTTATGCACACGATAGACACCATTCAATTGCATGACAAGAAGAAGGGAATCTAAATGAACATGAAGGGGGAGGATGCGATGGGAAAGGGAATAGGATAATAAAACTCACACTGCATCATATTTAGCCTGATTATTTGTGGTAGTACCAATGCATACACCGTTCGAGAGAACAAGCGAATGTAAGGGGGTAAAAATGGCCCAAACTGTTGAGGCTAGATTCTGGGAGTAGCGACTTGCACCATTGGAATAATCGATATATGGTGTGGATAGGGGGTCCATATGAAATGTGCCACAAGAAAAAAAATGATAGGATGATGAACAATGTTGGCAACCTGAGCGCAAGGTAGAAATAGAACATACACTGCAAGAGGGAGTACTCTGGGTAAGATGTCTACCACCCGCATACCGACGGGTAGGTGGTGTGTGGGAGCTACTTTGAGGGTAGTTTGTGCTCAGGCCGTGAAAGTCACCATAGACACGGATGGTGCCATTCCACTTATGGGTGGGAAAGATGAAGTTAGGGGTGGACAAGGCTTCCATGATGTCGTCATCACAGTAAAATATAGGGTGACTGGAGGAAGAGAGACCATATGATGTGTCGAAGCTACTTGACTCATCATCATGAGAAGAAAGGTTCACATGTGCATCTTCATAGGGGGTGATAGAAAAACAAGCAGATGAGGGATCCACTGATGTTGAGCCCAGGGTGATTACTGAAGGGAGGTCAAGTGAAACAGAAGGGGAAGTCTCAGGGGGAGATTCCACCATGGATCTCATGAATGATGATAGGTAGAGGATGGTGTCCATAGGCTCTATCATCTTGACATTAGGAGGGGGAATGTCAATGGGAGTGGGTAAATTCTCAAGTTGGCCCAAATCATACTGCGCAAGGATGAGAGAGGCGAATTGGTTATGCTCAATATCGTACTCCCAGACTACCTCCAAAGAGGCACAGTAATGCGTGAGGCGGGGAAAACGGTGGGAATAATGGCCATGGAGATCACACAAAGCATAGGGTTGGTTGGTGTGAATAGTATTAGGGTTCTTGGCTACATTCGAGGAAGAAACAGAGGCTTCAGGGACAATAGACTTAGGGAAAACAACATTAAACATGGGCTTGATACGAGGCAATTCAGGACATTGATTGGTGGCATGACTGACGATGTCACACAAAGCACAAGGCTTTGGGAGCTGAGGAGGAGCAAGGTTATTCGAGGTAGCCTTGTCTTTAGGTGCCTTCTTGCAAGCTTTTCCCCCTTTACCTGAAGCTGTCGTAATAGGAGGAGGTTCCTGTTGAGGTGGCTGAGGCACGGTAGCAGAGGGAGGGGTTATGGGGACCGATTGGACCTGAATCAAGCAAGATAAGGTTTGGGTTGTGTTATCATAAAATTATACCTGATAGGTTGCTAATAAAATCAATCTCATGCAAATGTTTCAAACCAATCTTTTGATTGAGGCTTAGCCTCCTTAATCTGAGAGGACTCTCTCAAGGGTTAATGATATTGAATAAATATGTAGATAGATGGCTAACTCTAGGTTTTATGTATTGGTTTTATATGTTTGTAGGTTGAAAATATCAAAGATTACTACCATTGGGCTATGGAGTCAGTGAATAGGGTTCTCAATAACAAAATATTTCCTTGTAGAAGCTGAGGCTTGTATATACTTCAACGAAAGAGTAACACATTCAGGAAAATCCCAATAAATTGAGTTTGAGAAGAAATCAGAGCATGTGATACATGAGTTATGAGTTATGAGACATCAAGGTATTAAAAAGGAAACATTAAAAGAAAATCACCACAAATAAATACTTAAAGGAAGTGAGGGCATGAATAACCATGAATTCTGAGTAATAAGCATTAAGATATTGAAAAAAACCTTTCAAAGATAGGACCTAAAACTCATTTGACCATAGTTTAATACTTAAAGGAAGTCAGAGCATGCACATCCATGAATTCTGAGTAATAAGCATTAAGAATATGGAAGGAAAACATTTCAAAGATAGGACATAAAACTCATTGAAATACACTAAGAATCTCAAGTATGTCAGGATGAAAACCTCTCTGCATTACTAATCACAATCCATTACATAAAGCAATAGTTTTGCTAAAAAGTCTCCAACCCTTTGCTAATTCGACCCAATGGCCTTTAACAGACCAGTTAAAGTATGAGATGATCTCATATTAGGCTAGATACCTTGAATTTCTAACTCTTGACACCTTTCATAACCATAAAACATCAAATTTATGACAAACAGACACCTATCCTACTTGACAGTCCTATTTCAACTAGGACTCAAACTTTTCATTACTATCTTTAACAACCTAATCCTAACAACCTTATATATTTGAAATTACATAATTTTCCAAGTGTATCATCACATGGTCGAATTTGGATGATGGGCTTCAGTTCTTCATGACCACTCTGCTGACCTCCACAAAAGCAGGAAACCGAACCCTGTTTCTTAGACATAAGATTCTTTTCCTTATTTGAACATTCTGACCATCATTTAAAATTTATTTGGTGGTCCTTGGCTGTTGGAGATTGTATTAACATGTCTCATCACTCATCCCTAGCCTCCAGCTGTCAAAAAACCACTATAAAACTTGTTCAAAAGGCTATAATTTATGGCGCTATGAAAACACAACAGTTTCATAGTGCCCTTTGTAGTGCTACCATTTCAACCTTTTTTTCTTTAAAAACTTGGTTATCTCCTTATGAAACATTTTAATCATCCTTAAATACATCTTCCATGACAATTAAATCTCTTAACTCATCAATTAACCCCTTGAAAACTGATCAAAATGAGTAGAAAAGGCAGCTATAGCAGTTTCGTAGCGCTTTTCTACTTTTTTACACTAAATGCGCTATGAAACTGCTGAGTATGCAGTTTTGCCCAAAATTTTGTCAAGTGAAAAGTATTATTGCCCCAAAACTAAAAATATTACTTATATCATCATATAAACACCACAAAAACCATATAATAACTTCATTTTAGCTTTTTTGAGGCATTTCTTCTTCATTTGCAATAGGTTAGCCTATTGGTTTTTCCTGTTTTTTCCTGAACAATAGGTCTTGGGAAAAAGCCTATATCTCTTACTCCATGATGTATTTAGAGAAAATA
This sequence comes from Pinus albicaulis, assembly GCA_034641835.2. Lineage (NCBI taxonomy): Eukaryota > Viridiplantae > Streptophyta > Pinopsida > Pinales > Pinaceae > Pinus > Pinus albicaulis. The sequence continues at coordinate 100,586,656 of CM076578.1, read as the reverse complement.
AAGGAGGTTTTTTTAGGCCATTATGTCTTGAATAAAAACCTCCCTTGGTGTTTTGAAATACATCTCCTTCTGTCTAGAAAATACCTTTGAAAAACTCTGTTTTCCGAAAATAGGGATTCAACAAGAGCCTTGTATCTCCCAAATGATAACACATGTTAGACAAGTGAGAGAAATTATTGTTATTAGATATGTTTGGGAAAATAACCTCTCCCAGTTTCTAAAAATACCTTTGTTTTTTCTCAGAACCCGTTTTTAAAGTTGACTACTCAAAACCAGAAAACAAAGTTTTTGCTTCATAACTTTCAGCAGTTTCGTAGTGATTTCTACCGTTTTTACACTAGATGTGCTATGGAAATAGGGATTCTTGGCTAATTTGACACTTTTGGTACAAAAAACTTTGGAAAATGAAAATAATTGGAAAATGATGAAAGATTTGACTTGAAGGAGTTTGAACATGAGTGGGTTTGGACCTTAGGGTAAACTTAAACCAGAAAAATTTAACATTTCCCTTGAAAAAACCTAAAAATGAATCCTACAACCCTATTTTGACTCATGAACCTATTTGACCTTGTCAAAATGATGTTTGAATTTTTTGAGTGATAACAGGTTGAAAAGGCGGGGTAGCGGCTTGGGGATCGATGTACCAGATGGAAATCCCCAGGGTGAGGTTAAGGAGGGATAAGGTAGCCATGATAGGTACTGAGAACACTCTAGGAGGGGGAGCTAGGAACGGTATCTGACCGGAGGGGTAATGGCTAGGCGAGACGGATCCGAGATGGTTAAGGCCAAGAGGAACCGTGCCAAGAGGGTAAAGAGGCTCATGGATACCAGCTACAGGTGAAGGGCCAGGAGGAGGGGGTCCAGAACGCTAAGTTGAAGTGCTAGGAGTAGGTTGTAGGGGGCGAGTCTGCTGAATAGCTGAAGCGGGCTGCTTGAGGGAAGCCCGAGACGATTGCACCATGCAAACATTCGAAGAGCTAGGATCAGAGACAGGAGGAGGAAGAACAGGGAATGAACCAAGAAAAGAGGAGTCTTTGTAGATTACGGGTGAGACACTAGTTAAGGGGTTGATGGTTCACTTATCAGCCACTGAAGATATGATGGACTCAGGGGAGGTCTCTTCATCCCTCCGTTAGAGATAAAAATCTCTTTTGCTGCATTTCATTTTAGGTGTCTCATTAAGTGCAGTCAGCTGCATTCCATTAGGAGCATGGATCATCTGACGGAAGGGTCCTGTCACTCATATCCCTCATGTCTTGTACCTGTTGGCCCAGGTCTGTTCATCAAAGTTCACGAAATCATTTCCAGTCATTCACAATCATGTTTGGTCTGTTGGTCAACAAAGAGTCATTTTAGGGTTTTAAACCTCATTAGGTCCAGGGTTTCGCAAATTTAGTCTTCAGAATGTCTAATAATGTCAGCAGGCACATGAGGGAGGTTCTAAATAAGTTTTCATTGCAAAAATTTCATCGTCATATTGCTTGATCATGATTCTTCTTCAAAACTCTGTTTTGAAGAAAAATCGTCAATTTTATCTTTTGTAATAAATGCCATGTAATTTTCAAAACTTTTTGAGTTGTGAACATATTCAGGTGAAGCCCTGGTCACCTTTTCCAAATCCAATGCCAGCTGTTCCTGCAAAAAATAGACAAGAATTTCGTCATTCAGCCAAAAAATCAAAGTGGAAACAAAAACAGAGTTACGTGAAAAGTGCCAAAGTCAAACATTAGAAAGTGGGTTTTCTAAATCAAAAATCAAAGTCTAATGGCCATATAAGATATTTGTGGTGTTCAAAAAATTCATTTGCACACAAGAGTTATCAAAGAGCCGAGTCGAACTTTGTGGAAGAGAGAAAGAGTGGTTTGAAGTCAAGACTGTGGTGAGTTACCTGCGCGGCGCGTTGGGTGGAGGTCACGGCGCACACAGTGGTCACGACGCATAAGACTATTTTCTACCTTTTTATTTTGAACGTGCATGGTGCATACACCAGGCGCGGTGCACTGGGTTGTGCGCACGACGCATAGGGCCAACACCAAAATTTTTGACATTGCCTCCAAGAAATTCCAAATCGCTCGGTCTAATTTCTCCATGTAAGTTCGACTGATCTTGTATTTGCCATTAAAAAGAGTTTGGTAGTGTTTGAAAGTGGATTATAAGAGTTTGAATGCCAAAATTATAAACCCTCTCATTTGGTCTAAAACTTCTCCTTAGGGTTTGAATTTGAGTTTTAAAATTTGATTTTGCTGCCAAGTGCTTCAAAGCCCATTCCCCACTTGTGGTTCCTTTCCCCCTCACTGTCACACTATCATTAATAGTCAATCCCCTATTCCCTTATATCCCAAAACCACTCATATCACTTATTCCCATTTATCCCTATCCCTCAATCCTTTCATTCCCTATCATGATCCCTTTCCCCATATCATTTGCAAAAATTCCTAAATCCCAAATTCCCAAACATAGTCAAGTGGCTGTCCTTACACTTTAAATTCACTTGACAAAACTCCATCATTCTCAATGCCTTATTTCCCATAGTCCCTTCCTACTTGACACATATTGGGCATTGAAACAGAAAACAACCAAATTCTCATTTCTCATTTTCAACAAGCTAAACATACACCTTGCATGGACATTATGGTGACAGACACTGAAATTTCATATGAACAAGACAGTGATTCTACCACTGAGCTACATGCACCGAGAAGGCCTCATAAAGGTGGAAAACATGTGAGAGAAGAGCCCACCTCATTGACTCAATTGCAAGCCTGCCCACTTGTCGTGGCATGTTTTTGAGAGTAGTCATGCTATCAATACTGTGAGATGATTTCTCGGATTCAGCATCATCAGGAGTTGGCTCGTTTGTTTGTATTGCATTTGCATGATGGTCAGGTAACTCTTGCTGGTGTAAATTTCACCTTGACACCGGAAGCCATTTCTCAAGCAACAGGAATACCGAATGTAGGTGAAGAGTGGAACAAGAGACAACAGGTGGACAGAGTGCATTATGAACCATACATCAGGCCTAGCTATGTGAGATAGCTCAGCAGGGTATTCCCATTCCAGTTTCTGAAGGAATCCTATGCGCCTTTGATGAGACTCATTATTAGATGCTTCAGTTGTGATGGCCGGTTATCACGCCTCTATGCATACCACATCAGGTTATTGATGCATTTCACTAGAGTGAGGATGATGAACATTCCTTATTTCATGTGCTGGAACATCGAGAGAATGACCACTCTTTTGCAGAAGAAAACTCTCGAGCAGCAGTACAACAATATTTATCACTATGCACTCATCAAGATCATTGTTGTACATCAGCTTAGATTGCAGGGAATTTCATGGGAGGATTTCATTTCTCGTAATTTCTTCACAGTTCCTTAGGTTCCTTAGGAGGTTGTTCATGATGCAGGTGAACCTTCACATTAGCCTGAAGGTCCCGAGATAGATCCTATCAGTGTGCCAGTGTATGTCACTTATCAGAGAGGCACGAGAGTATTATTTGCAGCAGCCTGACGAGTACTATCTCCACCCAGGGTGGAAGGGGTCTCGTTGCTGTCATCAACAGCACAGGTACAGGACAGAGGTAAGAGGCCGATGTAGGATGAGGGCCTTTTAGGAGGCCATGATACTGATTTCATATTGATTGATGAGGATTTGAGCTCTCCAAGCTCAAAGTTGAGAGAGATCATTCAGAAGCAGAAGGCTGAGATCGACACATTGACCGAAAAGTTGTAGAGAGCTCAATGGATCATAAACTATCTAGAGTAGTGGAACAAACAGTTGGAGGATCAGCAGACGATCATGGAGTTGCAAAACATCCGTGAGAACCAGCAAGCTGCTCGAAGAAGCCCAACCGAGATGACACCTATTGAGCGGGAGATTGAGGCTGATAAAGAGACTTGGCTTGAGAGGGTCAACATTAACCTTGAGAAGCTATTGGAGAAGGAAAACAAGAAGAAGAACATGCTCAGACACATGAATAACCATTATTGGGAGCGACATCATGTTTGCAAAGCGAGGATCTAAATCCTGAAGGCAAGGCTAAGGAGGGAACTAAAGCATCGCAAAAGGTATGATAGGCTCCAAATTTTGGCCGAAGATTCTTTGGTTCAGAATAGTGCTTGATGAGGGACCTTCAGCCCAAATTTCAAGAAATTTGGGAAAACTTTTGTCAATTTTGAATTTTTGGGCCTAAAAATAGATTTTCCTGCCAGACGCGTAGCACCACTTGGCGCGCGCTTATAATTGGTAGCTCTTCTGGAGGAAAACTTTATATTTTTGGATTTTTTATTAAAAGTTATGCATGCCTATGGATTACCTAAGTATTTCATCAATTTTGGGTTGCCTAAAGGGTCAAAAACACCCTAAAATGGCCTTTCTGCCACTTTTTGCACACACAGGAAGCAGTGTTTGGAGATTGAACTTTTGGAGGGGACAATGGAAACAAAATCTAGAAATTTTACTTGGGTTAGAAATTAGACAGGTAGGGCTTTCCAACGAGCTATTTTTCACTCAATTTGGACTTCGGGAAGGGCCTCAAAATCAGATCCAAACTTGTGCTACGCATAGAGATTCCAGGCGCGGCGCATAGAGGAATTTGGCCTATTTTTCACTCAGCGTCTCAGAATTTCACCTATTTTTGGCCAGTTTGACTTTTTCATGTAACTCTTTATGTACCTTGATTTAATTTCATGACTGTGATGTAATTTTGGCACATTTTTACTCATTCTAGAAGATTCATTCACCAAAAGGTGAAATGTAAGTGAATGGATCAGTTTCCTAGCATATAGAGGCAAGTTGTTTCATTGCCTATTTTCTAGTTCCTAGTTTAGATATGGTTGAAACATCTCCTAGAATGATGAGCTTGACCCCTAGAGGCATGGGGAGGAGTTAGGCTTGTCTATATGATGTATTTTCTCAGTCATTTTCAGGGTTGGACACTTGGGATTGCTGGGCACTTCATTGTACATTTCATCTCTACATTTTTGGAAAAGGAATAGACCAGAGTTTGCAGCACTATTTGGGATCCTTGTGGCTCTGTGTTTTGATGGTGTGTTTCTCTATGTAATTTTAAGTTCACTGATGTTTATGTGTACCATTTTCCTTCTCCTTTCTTCTTAAATTAAACAAATGAGTGTTAAAGGTGGAATTCATTAGCTTGCTTTGCTCTGTCATTAGTTTTGTTTATTTTTCCATGTTTTCATCTGTTTGAGGAGGACTCTTGAGACCCTATTTCCCTCTTCAGCTCCTCACCATTCTGATCCATCCATTCATTCAATCTAAAGCATCAAAACAATTTCCTTCCTCGCCCCAATCAGAACTCTGCAAAAACTAGGCCTTATCCCCGCACCCAAAACTGCCTTTCTCTTTGATCCAACAAAAACCCCCAAAAACACAATCAAAATCCTTCAGTTCTATACCTAGCCTAAAATTAGCTTTTATTTCAAGTCATCTCAAGACCTATTGATTATTTTTGCTGAGATTGACCCGGAGAGAGCCCTCTCCTGTTCTGGTAGGGCTAGCTACCAGACTGAGCATGGTTTGATGTTACCCTGAACTCTGCCTTCCTTCAGCTTGAGGTAGATTTAGGCAATAGCATAGTGGCGAACATACTGGGGAAGAAAATTTTTTTGTTTACTTTATAAACTACAGATGGACTCTGAAGTTAGCCAGGTAGCCTTCAAAACGCTCTTGCTTTGCATTAGCGAAAGTAGATGAATGCTGCTTCAATCAATCTCTGGTCTAGTTTATGAACTGAGCATCTGGTTTCCTCAGTAAGACTTAATCAAGTTCAGGTCTGATTGTTGATGGCAGATAGGAGTCAGACACATATGAAGGCTGAAAAATTCACCTGGCAACTCCAACTCAATCCAGAGATTCCAGTGCTCACTGATCCATTCATGCACTAAAATAAAATGGTAGGGTATGTGGCAAACCCTGCGCTTTGTGAAGTTTTACAAGAAGTTAGAGATTAGTTAGTCGATTTTGAAATTGATGAAGTATTTTTCATTGCCGTGCTTCAATGTTTGAGATCTCTGAAGTTTCCTCCTAAAGCTAAAACTGGTTTCTTTGAGTTAGTTGTTGAAAAATTTGAGAAGGAGATTCAGTATTTAAATGATCAGATCCAATCATATGAATTCTGAGATCCCAAAAAGTTCTTGGAAACTCTCCCTCCTTCAAAACAAGAAAAAATAGAGCTGCCCGTGGATATTTGCATTGATAGTTTGCAGCTAGAAGCATGTATTGTGGAGTTTGGGTAGCAAACAGAGTCTGGTTTTTGTGATCCTATTACAACGTACATGGAAATTTTTTTCAGTTTGAATGATAGATCGAATTGTATTTTACATAACCAGACTCGTTATGTGCATGTATGGCTGTCAACATTTACATTTGTGTCCTGGTTGAAGCACTTTCAAGCAGCATCCTTATCACAGTTACTTGATTGGTTGATCTAGCATTACAACGTTACTTGATCTATTGGTTTTGTAGCAAAGTAGGGTAGATTTGTAAATAAATAAGCTGCCAAAGGCAACATTTCAGTTTTTGGTATTTTTTTATGTACAGGTTGCAGTATGTATATTTTTTTGGATTGGTATAAGTTGTTTTGGGTTTGCAGTTGTTTGATCATCCATTGCCCAATGGATGAAGGAAATCCCTACTTTCCCAGAGATATGTAGTTATTGGCACCTCCAAGGAGCTACCATGCCCATTGGAGCCGATGTTAGTTCCAGTCTTTGCAGCCTGTCACCAGGGATCAACATGAGCTCTTACTATGTATGGTTTTGTTAGATGTTTTGCACATGATTTTCAACACAAAACATGTCACAAGTGTGTCCATCAGAATAATCTCGGAAAAATATTTCCAACGGTATATCACACTCCTATAACCGGCTCCCGGATTAGAAGATATGATCGAAATGAATGAGTGATTCTTGGTTATGCATGTTTTGAGGTCAGTTGCTGCACACAATGACAAGTTTAGTACAAAATTAGTTTGTGAAACAATGGTAAGGAATTTTTCAAAAGTGAAAGAGGTTTTTGTTCATCACATACCAAATAAAAAAAAACTCCTTCAGTTTATTCACATGTACTACTATGTGGGAGATATACAGTGATATTTGGAGCCTACATTAAAACAAAGCAAAATTTTCATATTTTTTACTGTTTTAGTCATTTTAGTGGCGACCATACTGGGGAAGAAAATGGTTTGCTTGTTGGTGTTACTTGTTTTATAAGCTACAGACGAAGCCTGAAGTTATGCCAGGTAGCCTTCGAAACGCTCTTGCTTTGCATTAGTGAAAGTAGATAAACGCTGCTTCAGTCAATCTCCGGTCTAGCTTGTAAACATGACACTTGACTTGTAAATTGCCCCAGTATATCAGATCATTCTGGAATTTTGGGTGATGAGTCTAGAATTCGATAGGCTGAACAAGTTGGTTTTGTCCCTTTGATTTTGAAATTAATCCAATACACTGGCTTCCAGAAGACATACTAGAGCAAATCCAGATCCCGATCCACCTCCAGTGTATGAGAATCCCAATCTGATTTCAGGAATCCTTCATCGAGAAAGTCCTGTGATTCCACTATTCAAATATCATTCATGTCCCGCTGTCTTTGAATATCTTGAAGATCTAGAGTTTGACGAGCAATTTGAGTTGTTGTTGTTTGAAACTAAGTCTGAAAGTGCGATTGGTTCTACTATCATAAATCCCGAGTTTATCAAGTATCTTGAAATTGAACAGGCTAATAGATCCATCGATAGTTACATTTTGAATATTCAAAATTCCATTGTGGCAACAAACATTCCTGATTTTATAGAGTCTGCATCTGAAACACTTGGGCCATCAGCAGTTACTTCCGATTCACAATTTCATACCCAGCCTCCTTTCATTCCTACCATTCCTGTACAACCTTCTATCCCTGATCAACAATCTATAGTAGTATCACCTCCATCCACACCACATACACCTCATACATCTACTGCTCCTACTCCACTTGTTTCTCCAAGACAGATTATAAATCCACCAAGAGCAATGGCTGCTCGATTCGCACCCCTTGTCTTGCCTCAAAACTTGGATGCTATGCCCGTTGATTATCAAAGTAAGATCCCATTGTTTGATGGCGCTCCTCAAAGTGTCACTGCTCATCAGCATATTGATAGAATGGTAGACTTCTTTGATCTTCATGAAATTGATGCAGAAAATGTGACCATGAGATTGTTTGTGCAAACTTTTGGAGGTGAAGTGAGAAAATGGTTCAGAGCTTTGCAGCCTAGAAGTATTGCTACATTGGCCGAGCTTCAGAGATAATTTTTAGATTGGTGGGAAGTAAAGAAAGATCCTCTTCAGATCACTTCTGAATATACCAAGATCAAATGCAACATAGTTGAGTCAGTTCAAGACTATTGTATCACATTCAATGCGGTTTACAATGCAATTCCTGATGATTTAAGGCCATCTAGGAAGTCAGCTTTGCTTAAATTTCCAGATGGTTTTGATCCAGACATGGCCTATCAAATTCAAGAAAGAGATCTGACCACTTTGGAGGAGATGCAGAAAATTGCAGTGAGTGTTGAAGCTAATTTGAATGACAAGAGAGCTAGATTGAGAGCAGAAAAGAAAGTCGCAATAAAGGAAGAAGCTTCTACTTCAGATCAAGTAATCCGCAAGGTGGAAAAGATGATTGAAATATTGACACTTGATAAGCCTGAACCACAGATCAGAAATCCTAACTTCCGTGGATAGCAGCAACCACAATTCCAGATCAAACAACGAGAGTAGCGAGCACAAGAACCGTCGCCACAATAGCAGGTAAAAACTCCTTTACAGCAGAATTTTGTTGGCTCGGAATCAGATGATGAAGACAATGTAATCGGAGAAGAAAATAAATTCTTTACACCTGATGATATGCCAACCTTTATCATTGAGAATGACGAGTATGCAAAAAATTCAGCTGAACAAAAGGATGAGGATTTTATCTTGGAAAATGACACGGCTCTTGAAGAAGAGTCAGATGAGTATCAGAGAGGTTATATGAATTCTTTGTCCGCCCAGCAGTGAAAATATTCACATAGAAATAGAGATGTGCCTATCAACCCAATCCAAAAAAGAAAGGAAGTTTTAGCCCAAAGAATGGTGCACCCATTGCACAGAAGAAGGAAAAAGATGTAGCTGATCCTACTACTAGCAAGTTTCCATCAGCAAATGAAAGATCTAATCAGCCGATTGTATCGAAGGAGAAAGCTGAAAAGAAGGATGCTCCAACCAAAGAGGTAGAAAAAACTTCAGTCTTTAACTTAGAGAGTGAGATTTCTAAGTTAAAAGTTTCCATTCCTTTGACTGAGTTGATGAGAAATAGCAGCTACAAGGGTCAAGTATCTAAAATTTTGAATTTCAATCCAATTTCTGATATGGTGAATGTGGAAGATGATCAACCTGAGTTGATCTTTGGTCCAGAATTGGATGGTGAGTCTCCCGATAGTGATGTGCCTCCTTTTTATATCAGCCTTAGATTGCATGATTTTGTGTTACATAATGCCATGTTTGATTCTGAAGCTTCCCATAACCTCATGCCAAGGGCGATCATGGAGAAATTAGGATTGGACATCACTAGGAAATATCATGATCTTTATTCTTTCGATTCCAACAGAGTAAGATGCATCAGGCTCATCAAATATTTGGTGGTTAGTTTAGATCATATTCCAACTAAGAACGTTTTGATGGATGTGGTTGTGGCGAATATTCCTCCTAGATTTGGCATGATTCTTTCCAGATATTGGGGAGTGAAGTTGAAGGGAACATTACAGCTTGCTTTCTCCTATGCTACCATTCCTGTGTTCGGTCAGATGAAAAGATTATATCGGGATCAAAAAATGAAGTATATGATCACCAGTAAGGAGAAACTGGTAAATCATCCGATAAATTATGTACATACAGATTTAGAGTCTTTTGTTTTGTATTTAGATAGTTTCAATGATGTAAATAGTCAGTTAGTTGAAGCAGAGGACATTCCGGAGATCACAGAAAATTTCAGAGAAGTTTTGATGAAAGAAAGGCAAGAAATTAAGACTTTCGTTGAGAAATCAGCCTTCCGACAGCAGCAGAAAGTTGACGGACAACAAGTAGAAATAACAGAGAAAACACAATTTTAGCACTTGGAAGAAGATGAAGATGGTTTATGGACTATGGATTTTGATGGTGCAGTTGGGAGTGATGGTGCTAGAATTGGTATTTGGGTATGCAGCCCTTTTTCCGCCCCAAACAAAGTACCAAGTAATGTAAGGGTCTGCTCTTATAAATTAGCTTTTGATTGTTCGAATAATGAAGCAGAATATGAAGCTTTGATTGCTGGTCTAAAAATTCTTAGAAAGTTGAATGCTAAGAGGATTGCAGTGTATGGCGACTCCGAGTTGGTAATTAAGCAAGTGAAGGGTGAATTTTAAGCTAAGCATCCTCGAATGTGGGCTTATCGAAATGCAGTTCTTGATATCTTGAAATTTTTTTCAGACTATACTTTGACTTGTATCCCTCGTATTCAGAATGGTATTGCAGATGCTCTTGCTAAGGCAACAAGTAATTTGAAGATCCCGATGAACTCAAGTAACAAGTTTTAAATTCACGTGAAACATCGTCCAACTGTCCCGGACAACCAAAGGCATTGGAAAGTATTCCAAGATGATGATGAGATTGATGAATTTCTGCAAAACAAAGGCAAATTCAAAGAGACTTCAATTGACATGGAGCATGATGATGGTGAGGCTGATGTGCAAATAAATCAGATGGAAGTATTGCAGCTGAAGGATAATGTCATTCCTAAGGGTTTGATACCTTTAGAAGAGCTCTTTGATCAAGATGACGTAGCTAGAAAACCAACCTTACGGCCAACCGAAAAGGGAGTTGAAGACGTGAACATTGGATCAGCTGAGAATCCAAAGATGGCGAAGTTGTCCAAAAAATTGCCACCGGAGGTAAAAGAAAAATATGTTAGTTTGTTGTCTTCTTTTGCTGATGTATTTTCTTGGGACTATTCATATTTGAAGACGTATGATACAAATATAATTCAGCACACCATTCCTATCAAGCCAAATCAAAAGCCCTTCAGGAAGAAGTTGAGAAGGATAAATCTGAAGTTGCTGCCCTCAATTGAGAAGGAGGTGAATTGATTATACAAGGCTGGTATCATTATTCCTATAAGATTTTCAGATTGGATTTCCAATTTGGTGCCCGTTTGCAAGAAGACAGGTGAGATTCATTTGTGCATTGATTTTAGGAATCTGAATAAAGTTTCCTTGAAAGACAATTATCCATTGCCCAAAATGGATCACATTTTGCAGCGAGTAGTTGGACCATCTCGTATGTCACTAATCGATGGTTATTCCGGGTATAACCAAATTCTAGTCCATGAGGATGATAGAGAAAAAACAACGTTCACCACTCCGTGGAGAACTTTCCATTATGCTAAAATTCCTTTCGGTTTGAAAAATGTTGGTGCGACATTTCAGTGAACAATGGATATGGCATTTGCAAGTGAGAAATATGTTTTCCTAGTTGTGTATCTTGATGATTTGACAGTCTTTTCCAATTCTGATGAAGAGCACCTTTACCATCTGAAGATTGTTTTTCAGCGATGTAGAAAGTACAGTGTGTCACTCAATCCGAAGAAGAGTTTTTTTTCCATGGATGAGGGAAAAATTCTTGGTCATATTATCTCAAAAGATGGCATCCGTATTGACCCAGCACGAGTTGAAGCTATTCAACAAATTGATCTTCCCAGGAATAAGAAGGAGATTCAATATTTTAATGGTAAGATGAATTTTTTACGTCGCTTTGTGCCTAATCTTGCTGAACATTTAAGGGAGATTACAAACATGCTTAAGAAGGATAGCGCAGTGAAGTGGACTGAGGAGGCAGTAAAGTCTTTCAATCTAGTGAAATTGGTTCTTTCTTCAGCTCCGGTTTTGATCAGCCCAGATTACACTCAGGACTTTATCTTGTTTTCATTTTCTTCGGAGCATACTATGGCAGTAGTATTAATGTAGAAAAGAGATGGGCATGAAAAACCAATTGCTTTTTTCAGTCGTACCATAAGAGATGCAGCCTTGAAATATAACATAATTGAAAAGCAAGCTCTTTCTCTTGTGAAGGCGTTGAAAGATTTTCAAGTATGTATTCTGCATTCTCATATTATTTCTTATGTTCCTAATGCTATTGTTAAGGATGTTTTAGTGAAAACAGATCCAGAAGGGAGACGGGGCAGATGAATTGCAGCCTTTTTGGAGTATGATATGGAGATAAAGCCCACAAAACTTATCAAAGGACAAGGGCTAGCAAAACTAATGGCTGAGTCGAATTTGCATGCCTTGGACATCAATCTCATTGCTGCTATGTCCGAGGAGAATGAGGAAAGTTCATCAGTTCAGGTATCAGAAATATTTTTGCTTTCTCCTTGGTATTCAGATATTGTATATGTGCTTCAAAATTTGTCACCGCCGCCTGGCATGGCTAGAAACAAAAGTAGAACTCTGAAATTGAAGGCTGCTAAGTTTTGTGTTTTTAATAATTCACTCTATTGGAAAGATCCCGGTGGTGTTTTGCTGAATTTTTTGGTGGAATAAGAAGCAAAGCAGGTCATGAAGGGTTTTCATAAGGGAGATTGTGGTGGTCATCTTTTCTATAAAACAACTGCCAACAAGATTTTGAGATCGGGAGATTATTGGCCGACACTTTTTTCTGATGTGTATAAGACTGTCAAAAGCTATCATGAATGTCAAATTTTTGAAGGGAGGCAGAAATTGCAGCCTTTTCCACTTAAGCCCATTGAGGTGAGTGCTCCTTTTCAGCAGTGGGGTTTGGATTTCATTGGTGAGATCCATCCTGCTTCTTCAGCTCATCATAGGTGGATCCTCACAGCGACAGATTATTTCATGAAATGGATAGAAGCAATTCCCACCATGCAAGCTACAGAGTCGGTAATAATTTATTTCCTTGAGAATAACATTTTGTCTCGTTTCGGTTGCCTGAATAAGTTAATCACTAATAATGCAGCAGCTTTCAAATCAAAAATGATGATTGAGTATTGTGACAAGTATCATATCATTTTGGGACACTCAACCGCTTATCATCCGCAAGGCAACGGATTGGTGGAGTCTTCCAATAAATCTTTGGTTAACATCATTAAAAAGTTGCTGGAAATAAACAAGAAAAGTTGGCATAAGAAGTTAGTAAATGCACTTTGGGAAGATCGAGTGAGTCAGAATAAATCCATTGGTATGTCCCCTTTTGAGTTAGTTTATGGAGTTGATACAGTGTTTCCTACCTCTTTCGCAGTTCTAGTGGTCAAACTTCTACAGGAAGCTGGCAGTGAAGATGATCATATGCAAAGAAGAATAAATCAAATGATGCATTTGCAGCAGACGAGAGAAGAATTTTTCCAAAACACATTCAAGCTGCAGGAGAGAATTAAGAAAATCTATGACAGAAAAGCAAAGGCGGAAAAATTTCAATTGGAAGAAGTGGTGCTGAAATGGGACGCAAGAAACGAGGAAAGGGTAAGCACGGTAAGTTCGAAAATCTTTGGAAAGGACCCTTTAAAATTGCTGCATATCGGGGTCAGGCTACTTTTCTTCTGAAGGAGATGAACGGGGAAGATTGTCCAGGAGGGCCGGTCAATGGTCGGCTGCTCAAGCGGTATCATTTATGAGAAGTTTTCTGCTGTTTACATTGTCACTGTACATACCATTTATTTCAATTTCATTGCAAGTGTGTGCTGTGATCTTTTCTTCAGTTTGGGGCCCGAAGTGAAAGCTATAATTCTGAAGATTGATTTCAGCTTTGGTTTGAGTTTGTCGAGTCACATTTTTTAGTCATTTCAGTGTCAAAATTGAGTCAGTTTGAGTCAAATTTTCAGTCAATAAATGAGTCAAGAGTCTTGTGTTGATTTTTCGAAGTTATGGACTCCATAGCCCAATGGATGAAGGCACTGCATAATCTCCCATAAATCTTTAGTTCTTGGCACCTCCAAGGAGCTACCATCCCCATTGGAGCCAATGTTAGAGTCGGTATCTTCATCCTTCCGTCAGAGATCAAAATCTCTTTTGTTGCATTTCATTTTAGGTGTCTCATTCAGTCCAGTCAGCTGCATTCCATTAGGAGCATGGATCATCTGACGGAAGGGTCCTGTCACTCATATCCCTCATGTCTTGTACCTGCTGGCCCATGTTTGTTCATCAAAGTTCATCGAAATCATTTATAGTCATTCACAGTCATGTTTGGTCTGTTGGTAAGCAAAGAGTCATTTTAGGGTTTTAAACCTCATTAGGTCTAGGGTTTTGCAAATTTAGTCTTCAGAATGTCTAATAATGTGACCAGGCACATGAGAGAGGTTCGAAATAAGTTTTCATTGCAAAAATCTCATCGTCATATTGCTTGATCATGATTCTTCTTCAAAACTCTGTTTTGAAGAAAAATCGTCAATTTTGTCTTTTGTAATAAATGCCATGTAATTTTCAAAAAAAATTCAGTTGTGAAGATCTTCAGGTGCAGCCCTGGTCACCTTTTCCAAATCCAATGCTAGCTATCCCTGCAAAAAATAGACAAGAATTTTGTCATTCAGCCAAAAAATCAAAGTGGAAACAAAAACAGAGTTATGTGAAAAGTGCCAAAGTCAAACATTTGAAAGTGGGTTTTCTAAATCAAAAATCAAAGTATAATGGCCATATAAGATATTTTTGGTGTTCAAACAATTCATTTGCACGCAAGAGTTATCAAAGAGCCGAGTCGAACTTTGTGGAAGAGCGAAATATTGGTTTGAAGCCGAGACTGTAGTGAGTTACCTGCGCGGCGCGTTGGGTGGAGGTCGCAGTGCACACAGTGGTCGCGACGCATAAGACCATTTTCCACTGTGCTATTTTTAACGTGTGCGGCACATACACCAGGCGCGACGCACTGGGTTGTGTGCGTGGCGCATAGGGCCAACACTAAAAATTTTGACATTGCCTCCAAGAAATTCCAAATCGCTCGGTCTAATTTCTCCATGTAAGTTTGAATGATATTGTATTTGCCATTAAAAAGAGTTTGGTAGTTTTTGAAAGTGGATTATAAGAGTTTGAATGCAAAAATTATAAACCCTCTCATTTGGTCTAAAACTGCTCCTTAGGGTTTGAATTTGAGTTTTAAAATTTGATTTTGCTGCCAAGTGCTTCAAAGCCCATTCCCCACCTGTGGTTCCTTTCCCCCTCACTGTCACACTATCATTAATAGTCAATCCCCTATTCCCTTATATCCCAAAACCACTCATATCACTTATTCCCATCTATCCCTATCCCTCAATCCTTTCATTCCATATCACGATCCCTTTCCCCATATCATTTGCAAAAATTCCCAAATCCCAAATTCCCAAACACAGTCAAGTGGTTGTCCTTACACTTTAAATTCACTTGAAAAAACTCCATCATTCTCACTGCCTTATTTCCCACAGTCCCTTCCTACTTGACACATATTGGGCATTGAAACAGAAAACAACCAAATTCTCATTTCTCATTTTCAACAAGCTAAACATACACCTTACATGGACATTATGGAGACAGACACTAAAACTTCATATGAACAAGACAATGATTCTACCACTGAGCTACATGCATCAAGAAGGCCTCATAAAGGTGGCAAACATGTGAGAGAAGAGCCCACCTCATTGACTCAATTGCAGGCCTGCCCACTTTCCATGGCATGTTTTCAAGAGCAGTCATTCTATCAGTACTGTGAGATGATTTCTCGGATTTAGCATCATCAGGAGTTGGCTCGTTTGTTTGTATTGCATTTGCATGATGGTCAGGTAACTCTTGCTGGTGTAAATTTCACCTTGACACCAGAAGCCATTTCTCAAGCAACAAGAATACCAAATGTAGGTGAAGAGTGGAACAAGAGACAACAGGCGGATAGAGTGCATTATGAACCATACATCAGGCCTAGCTATGTGAGATAGCTCAGTAGGGTATTCCCATTCCGGTTTATGAAGGAATCCTATGCGCTTTTGATGAGACTCATTATCAGATACTTCAGTTGTGAGGGCTGGTTCTCACGCCTCTATGCATACCACATCAGGTTATTGATGCATTTCACTAGAGTGAGGATGATGAACATTCCTTATTTCACGTGCTGGAACATCGATATAATGACCAATCTTGTGTAGAAGAAGACTCCTGAGCAGAAGTACAACAGTATTTATCACTATGCACTCATCAAGATCATTGTTGTACATCAGCTTGGATTGCAGGGCATTGCATGGGAAGATTTCATTTCCCGTGACTTCTTCAAAGCCCCTCAGCCTCCTCCGGAGATTGTCCATGATGCAGGTGAACCTTCACATCAGCCTGAATGTCCCGAGACAGAGCCTATCAATGTGCCTGTGTTTGTTACTTATCAGAGAGGCACGAGAGGATTATTTGCAGCATCCCGACGAGTACTATCTCCACCCGGGGTGGAAGGGGTCTCGTTGCTGTCATCAGTAGCATAGGTATAGGTACAGGATAGAGGTAAGAGGCCTATGCAGGATGGGGGCCCTTCAGGAGGCCATGATACTGATTTCATATTGATTGATGAGGATTTGAGCTCTCCAAGCTCAAAGTTGAGAGAGATCATTCAGGAGCAGAAGGCTGAGATCGACACATTGACCGACAAGTTGCAGAGAGCTCAATGGATCATAAAATATCTGGAGCAGCAGAACAAATAGTTGGAGTATCAGCAGACAATCATGGAGTTGCAAAACATCTGTGAGAATCAGCAAGCTGCCTGAAGAAGCCCAACCGAGATGACACCTATTGAGCAGGAGATTGAGGCTGATAGAGAGACTTGCTTTGAGAGGGTCAACATTCATCTTGAGAAGCTGTTGGCGAAGGAAAACAAGGAAAATAACATGCTCAGACACATGAAGAACCATTATTGGGCGCGACATCATGTTTGCAAAGCGAGGATCAAGATCCTGAAGGCAAGGCTAAGGAGGGCACTAAAGCGTCGCAAAAGGCATGGTAGACTCCAAATTTTGGCCGAAGCTTCTTTGGCCCAGCATAGTGCTTGATAGTGGGAATTCAGCCCAAATTTCAAGAAATTTGGGAAAAAAAATTTCAATTTTGAATTTTTGGGCCTAAACACATATTTTCCTGCCCGACACGTAGCGCCACTTGGCGCGCGCTTATAATTGGCAGCTCTTCTAGAGGAAAACTTTGAATTTTTGGATTTTTCATCAAAATTTATGCATGCTCATGTATTACCTAAGGATTTCATCAAGTTATGAGTTGCCTAAAGGGTCAAAAACACCCTAAAAATGGTCTTTCTGCCACTTTTTACACACACAAGAAGCAGTGTTGGGAGATTGAACTTTTTGAGAGGCAAATGGAAACCAAATCCTAAAATTCCACTTGGGTTGGAAAGTAGACAGGCAGGGCTTTCCAACGAGCTATCATGCGCTCAATTTAGACTTTAGGAAGGGCCTCAAAATCTACTCCAAACTTGTGCTATGCATAGTGATTCTAGATGTGGCGCATAGAGGAATTTGGACTATTTTTCACTCAGCAATTCAAAATTTCGCCTAGTTTTGGCCAGTTTGACTTTTCCATGTAACTCTTGATGTACCTTGATGTAATTTCATGACCATGATGTAATTTTGGAACATTTTTACTCATTCTAGTAGATTCATTCACCAAAAGGTGAAATGTAAGTGAATGGATCAGTTTCCTAGCATATAGAGGCAAGTTGTTTCATTGCCTATTTTCTAGTTACTAGTTTAGATATGGTTGAAACAGATCCTAGAATGATGAGATCGACCCATAGAGGCATGGGGAGGAGTTAGGATTGTTTATATGATGTATTTTATTAGTTATTTTCAAGGTTGGACACTTGAGATTGCTTGGCACTTCATTGTACATTTCATCTCTGCACTTTTGTCAAAGGAATAGACCAGGGTTTGCAACACTCTTTGGGATCCATGTGGCTCTGTGTTTCGATGGTGTTTTTCTCTATGTAATTTTAAGTTCACTGATGTTTATGTGTATCATTTTACCTTCTCTTTTCTTCTTAAATTAAACAAATCAGTGTTAAAGGTGGAATTCATTAGCTTGCTTTGCTCTACCTTCAGTTTTGTTTAAATTTCCATGTTTTCATCTGTTTGAGGAGGAATCTTGAGACCCTCTTGCCCTCTTCAGCTCCTCACTGGTCTGATCCATCCATTAATTCAATCCAAAGCATCAAAACAATTTCCCTCCTTTCCCCAATCAGAACTCTGCAAAAACTAGGCCTAATCCCCGCACCCAAAACTGCCTTTCCCTTTGATCCAACAAAAACCCTCAAAATCAAAATCAAACTCCTTTACTTATATACCTAGCCTAAAATTAGCTTTTATTTCAAGTCATCTCAAGCCCTATTGATTATTTTTGCTGAGATTGACCCGGAGAGAGCCCTCTCCTGTTCTGGTAGGGCTAGCTACCAGACTGAGCGTGGTTTTATGTTACCCCGAACTCTGCCTTCCTTTAACCTGAGGTAGATTTAGGGAATAACATAGTGGTGACCATACTAGGGATAAAATGGTTTGATTTTTGGTTTTATTTGTTTTATAAGCTACATACGGAGCCTGAAGTTATGCCATGTAGCCTTCGAAACGCTCTTGCTTTGAATTAGCGAAAGTAGATAAACGTTGCTTCAGTCAATCTCCGGTCTAGCTTGTAAACGTGACACTTGACTTGTGAATTGCCTCAGTACATCAGATCGTTCTGGACCGTTGGGTGATGATTCTAGAATTCGATAGGCGGAACAAGTTGGTTTTGTCCCTTTGATTTTGAAATTAATCCAACACACTGGCTTCCAGAAGACATACTAGAGCAAATCCGGATCCCGATCCACCTCCAGTGTATGAGAATCCCAATCTGATTTCAAGAATCCTTCACCGAGAAAGTCCCGTGATCCCTCTGTTCAAATCTCATTCATGTCCCGCTGTGTTTGAATACCTTGAAGATATTTACTTTGACAAACAATTTGAGTTGTCGTCGTTTGAAACTAAGTCTGAAAGTGTGATTGGTTCTACTGTCATAAATCCAAATTTTATCAAATATCTTGAAATTGAACAGGCTAATAGATCCATTGACAGTTACATCTTGAATATTCAAAATTCCATTGTGGAAACAAAAATTCCTAAGTTTATAGAGTTTGCATATGAAACTCTTGGGCCATCAGCAATTACTTCCGATTCACAAGTTCATACCCAGCCTCCTTTCATTCCTACCATTCCCATGCAACCATCTATTTCTGATAAAAAATCTGCAGTAGTATCGCCTCCATCTACACCACATACACCTCATACATCTACTGCTCCTACTCCACCTGTATCTCTGAGATCGGTTATAAATCCACCAAGAGCAATGGCTACGAGATTCACACCCCTTATGTTGCCTCAAAACTTGGATGCCATGCCTGCTGATTATCAGAGTAAAATCCCATTGTTTGACGGCACTCCTCAAAGTGTCACTGCTCAGCAGCATATTGATAGAATGGCAGACTTCTTCGATCTTCATGAAATTGATGCAGAGAATGTGACCATGAGATTATTTATGCAAACTTTTGGAGGTGAAGTTAGAAAATGGTTCAGAGCTTTGCAGCCTAGAAGTATTGCTACATTGGTTGAGCTACAGAGACAATTTTTAGATCGGTCGGAAGTAAAGAAAGATCCTCACCAAATCACTTCTGTACCAAGATCAAGCGCAATGCTGGTGAGTCTGTCCAAGACTATTGTATTAGATTTAATGCGGTTTATAATGCAATTCCTGATGATTTAAGGCCATCTAAGAAGTCAGCTTTTCTTAAGTTTCCAAATGGTTTTGATCCAGACATTGCCTATCAATTGAGAGAACGAGATCCGGCCACTTCAGAGGAAATGCAAAAAATTGCAGTGAGTGTTGAAGCTAATTCGAATGACAAGAGAGCTAGATTGAGAGCAAAAAAGAAAGTTGCAATAAAGGAAGAAGCTTCTACTTCAGATTAGGTACTTCGCAAGGTGGAAAAAATGATTGAAATATTAACACTTGATAAGCCCAAACCGCAGATCAGAAATCCTAATTTTCGTGGACAGCAGCAACCACAATTCTGGATCAAACAATGAGAGCAGAGAGCACAAGAACCACCAGCACAACAGCAGGTAAAAACTCCTTTACAACGGAATTTTGTTGGCCCGGAAACAGATGATGAATACAATGTAATAGGGGAAGAGAATCACTTCTTTACACCTGATGATATGCCAACCTTTATCACCGAGGATGACGAGTATGCAGAAAATTCAGCTGAACAAAAGGATGAGGATTTTATCTTGGCAAATGACATGGCTCTTGAAGAAGAGTCAGATGAGTATTAGAGAGGTTATATGAATGCTTTGTCCGCCTAGCAGTGACAATATTCACTTAGAAACAGAGATGTGCCTATAAACCCAATCCAAAAAAGAAAGGAAGTTTTAACACCAAAGAATGATGCACCCATTGCACAGAAGAAGGGAAAAGATGTAGTTGATCCTACTACTAGCAAGCTTCCATCAGCAAATGAAAGATCTAATCAGCCAATTGTATCGAGGGAGAAAGCTGAAAATAAGGATGCTCCAGCCAAAGAGGTAGAAAAAACTTTGGTCTTTAACTTAGAGAGTGAGATTGCTAAGTTAAAATTTTCCATTCCTTTGACTGAGTTGATGAGAAATAGCAGCTACAAGGGTCAAGTATCTAAAATTTTGAATTTCGATCCAATGTCTGATATGGTGAATGTGGAAGATGATCAACCTAAGTTGATCTTTGGTCTAGCATTGGATGGTGAGTCTCTCGATAGTGATGTGCCTCCTTTTTATATCAGCCTTAGATTGCATGATTTTGTGTTGCATAATGCCATGTTTGATTCTGGAGCTTCCCATAATCTCATGCCGAGGGCGATCATGGATAAATTGGGATTGGAAATCACTAGAAAATATCATGATATTTATTCGTTCGATTCCAGCAGAGTAAGATTCATCGGGCTCATCAAATATTTGGTGGTTAGTTTAGATCAGATTCCAACTAAGAATGTTTTGATGGATGTGGTTGTGGCAGACATTCCTCCTAGATTTGGCATGCTTATTTCCAGATCTTGGGGAGCGAAGTTGAAGGGAACATTACAGCTTGATTTCTCCTATGCTACCATTCCTGTGTTCAGTCAGATGAGAAGATTATATCGGGAGCAAAAAATGAAGTATATGATCACCGGCAAGGAGAAACCAGTAAATCATCCGATAAATTATGTACATACAGATTTAGAGTCTTTTGTGTTGTATTCAAATAGTTTCAATGATGTAGATAGTCAGTTAGTTGAAGCAGAGGACAATCTGGAAATCACAGAAAATTTCAAAGAAGTTTTGATGAAAGAAAGGAAAGAACTTGAGAGTTCCGTTGAGCAATCAACCTTCCAACAGTAGTAGAAAGTTTACGAACAACAAGCAGAAATAACAAAGCAAACACAATTTCAGCACTTGGAAGAAGATGAAGATGGTTTATGGACTATGGATTTCGATGGTGCAATTGGGAGCGATGGTGCTGGAATTGGTATTTGGGTATGCAGCCCTTTTTCCACTCCAAACAAGGTACCGAGTAATGTAAGGGTCTGTTCTTACAAATTAGCTTTTAATTGTTCGAATAATGAGGCATAATACAAAGCTTTGATTGCTGGTCAGAAATTACTTAGAAATTTGAATGCTAAGAGAATTGCAGTTTATGGAGACTCTGAGTTGGTAATTAAGAAAGTGAAGGGTGAGTATCAAGCTAAGCATCCTCGAATGCGGGCTTATCGAAATGCAGTTCTTGATATCTTGAAATTGTTTTCAGACTATACTTTGACTTGTATCCCTCGTATTCAGAATGTTATTGCAGATGCTCTTGCTAAGGCAGAAAGTAATTTGAAGATTCCAATGAACTCAAGTAACAAGTTTCAAATTCATGTGAAACATCGTCCAACTGTCCTGAACAATCAAAGGTATTGGCAAGTATTCCAAGACGATGATGAGATTGATGAATTTCTACAAAACGAAGGAAAATTCAAAGAGACTTCAATTGAAATGGAGCATGATGATGGTGAGGCTGATGTGCAAATAAATCAGATGGAAGTATTGCAGCTGAAGGATAATGTCACTCCTAAGGGTTTGATACCTTTAGAAGAGCTCTTTGATCAAGATGATGTAGCTAGAAAACCAACCTTGTGGCCAACCGAAAAGAGAATTGAAGACGTGAACATTGGATCAACTGAGAATCCAAAGATGGTGAAGTTGTCCAAAACATTGCCACCGGAGGTAAAAGCAAAATATTTTAGTTTGTTGTCTTCTTTTTCTGATGTATTTTCTTGGGACTATTTAGATTTAAAGACATATGATACAAATATAATTCAACACACCATTCCTATCAAGCCAAATCAAAAGCCCTTCAGGCAGAAGTTGAGAAGGATAAATCCAAAGTTGTTGCCCTCAATTGAGAAGGAGGTGAATCGACTATACAAGGCTGGTATCATTGTTCCTATAAGATTTTCAGATTGGATTTCCAATTTGGTTCTCATCCGCAAGAAATTAGGTGAGATTCGTTTGTGCATTGATTTTAGGAATTTGAACAAGGTTTTTTCGAAAGACAATTATCCATTGCCCAAAATGGATCACATACTTCAATGAGTAGTTGGAGCATCTCGTATGTCGCTACTCAATGGTTATTCCGAGTATAAACAAATTCGGGTCCATGAGGATGATAGAGACAAAACAACGTTCACCACTCCGTGGGGAACTTTCCATTATGCTAAAATGCCTTTTGGTTTGAAGAATGTTGGTGCGACATTTCAGCGTGCAATCGATATGGCATTTGCAAATGAAAAATATGTTTTTCTAGTTGTGTATCTTGATGATTTGACAGTCTTTTCCAATTCTGATGAAGAGCACCTTTACCATTTGAAGATTGTTTTTCAGCGATGTAGAAATTATGGTGTGTGACTCAATCCGAAGAAGAGTTTGTTTGCCATGGATGAGGGCAAACTTTTTGGTCATATTATCTCAAAATATGGCATCTGTATTGACCCAACACGAGTTGAAGCTATTTAGAAAATTGATCTTCCCCGGAAGAAGAAGGAGATTCAGTCTTTTAATGGTAAGATGAATTTTTTATGACGCTTTGTGCCTAACCTTGCTCAACATTTCAAAGAGATTACAAACATGCTTAAGAAGGACAACGTAGTAAAATTGTCTAAGGAGGCGGTAAAGTCTTTCAATCTAGTGAAGTTGGTTCTTTCTTCAGCTCCTGTTTTGATCGGCCCAGATTACACTCAGGATTTTATTTTGTTTTCATTTGCTTCGGAGCATACTATGGCAGCAGTATTAATGAAGAAAAGAGATGGGCATGAAAAACCAATTGCTTTTTTCAGCCGTACCATAAGAGATGCAGCCTTGAAATATAACATCATTGAAAAGCAAGCTCTTGCTCTTGTGAAGGCGTTGAAATATTTTCGAGTATATATTCTACATTCTCATATTATTGCTTATGTTCCTAATGCTGCTGTTAAGGATGTTTTAGTGCAAACAGATCCAGAAGGGAGACGAGGCAGATGGATTGCCGCCTTGTTGGAGTATGATGTGGAGATAAATCCCACAAAACTTATCAAAGGACAAGGGCTGGCTAAGCTAGTGGCTAAGTCGAATTTACATGCCTTGGACATCAATCTCATTGCTGCTATGTCCGAGGAGAATGAGGAAATTTCATCAGTTCAGGTATCAGAAATCTTTGTGCTTTCTCCTTGGTATTCAAATATTGTATATGTGCTTGAAAATTTGGCACCACTGCCCGGCATGGCTAGAAACAAAAGTAGAACTCTGAAATTGAAAGCTGCTAAGTTTTGTGTTCTGAAAAAATCACTCTATTGGAAAGATCCCGGTGGTGTTTTTCTGAACTGTTTGGTGGAAGAAGAAGCAAAGTAGGTTATGGAGGATTTTCATAAGGGATATTGCAGGGGTCACCTTTTTTGGAAAACAACGGCCAACAAGATTTTGAGAGCGGGATATTATTGGCTGACACTTTTTGCTGATGTGTATAAGACTGTCAAAAGTTGTCATGAATGTCAGATTTTTGATGCGAGGCAGAAATTGCAGCCTTTGCTGCTTAAGCCCATTGAGGTAAGTGCTCCTTTTCAGCAGTGGGGTTTGGATTTCATTGGTGAAATCCATCCTGCTTCTTTAGCTCAGCATAGGTGGATCCTCACAGCGACAGATTATTTCATGAAATGGATTGAAGCAATTCCCACCAGGCAAGCTACGGATTCGGTAATAATTTCTTTCCTTGAAAATAACATTTTGTCTCGTTTCGGTTGCCCGAATAAGTTAATCACTGATAACACAGCAGCTTTCAAATCAAAAAAGATGATTGAGTTTTGTGACAAGTATAAAATCATCTTGGGACACTCAACCGCTTATCATCTGCAAGGCAATGGATTGGCGAAATATTCCAATAAATATTTGGTCAACATCATTAAAAAGTTGCTGGAAATACACAAGAAAAGTTCAGGCATAAGAAATTAGTCAATGCACTTTGGGCAGATTGAGTGAGTCAGAAGAAATCCATTGGTATTTCCCCCTTTGAGTTAGTTTCTGGAGTTGATACAGTGTTTCCTACCTCTCTCGCAGTTCCAGTTGTCAAACTTCTACAGGAAGCTAGCAGTGAAGATGATCATATGCAGAGAAGAATAAATCAAATGATCCATTTGTAGCAGACGAGGGAAGAAGTTTTTCAAAACACATTCAAGCTGCAAGAGAGAATTAATAAAATCTATGACAGAAAAGCAAAGGCAGACAAATTTCAATTGGAAGAAGTGGTGCTGAAATGGAATGCAAGAAACGAGGAAAAGGGTAAGCATGGTAAGTTCGAAAATCTCTGGAAAGACCCTTTAAAATTGATGCATATCGGGGTCAGAATGCTTTTCTTCTTAAGGAGATGAACGGGGAAGATTTTCCAGGAGGGCCGGTCAATGGTCGGCTGCTCAAGTGGTATCATTTCTGAGATGTTTTCTATTGTTTACATTGTCACTGTACATACCATTTATTTCAGTTTCATTTCCAGTATGTGCTGTGATATTTTCTTCAGTTTGGGGACCGAAGTGAAGGCTATAATTCTGAAGATTGATTTCAGCTTTGGTTTGAGTTTGTCGAGTCACATTTTTCAGTCATTTCAGTTTCAAAATTGAGTCAATTTGAATCAAATTTTCAGTCAATAAATGAGTCAAGAGTCTTGTGTTGATTTTTCGAAGTTATGGAATCCATAGCCCAATGGACGAAGGCACTACCTACTCTCCCAGAAATCTATAGTTCTTGGCACCTCCAAGGAGCTACCATCCCCATTGGAGCCAATGCTAGAGTCGGTCTCTTCATCCCTCCGTCAGAGATCAAAATCTCTTTTGTTGCATTTCATTTCAGGTGTCTCATTCAGTTCAATCAGCTAAATTCCATTAGGAGCATGGATCATCTGATGGAAGGGTCTTTTCTCTCATATCCCTCATGTCTTGTACCTGCTAGCCCAGGTCTGTTCATTAAAGTTCATCGAAATCAATTTTAAATTCATTTACAATCATGTTTGGCCTCCTCTTTGACAAAGAGTCTTTTTAGGGTTTTTAGGTCTCATTAGGTCTAGGGTTTCGCCTTCAGAATGTCTAATAATGTCAGCAGGCACATGAGGGAGGTTTGAAATAAGTTTTCATTGCAAAAATTTCATCGTATATTTCTTGATCATGATTCTTCTTTAAAACTCTGTTTTGAAGCAAAATCGTCAATTTTATCTTTTGTAATAAATGCCATGTAATTTTCAAAAAAAATTCAGTTGTGAAGATCTTCAGGCGCAGCCTTGGTCACCTTTGCCAAATCCCACGCTAGCTATCCCTACAAAAAATAGACAAAAGATTCATCATCAGTTTAAAAAATCAAAGTGGAAGCCAAAAACAGAGTTATGTGAAAGTGTCAAAGTTCAAACATTAGAAAGTGGGTTATTTCAAATAAAAAAATCAAAGTCCAGGCCATAAAAGATATTTTTGGTGTTTAAACAATCCATTTGCATGCAAGGGTTATCAAAGAGAAAAGAGAAAAATCGTGGAGGGCGAATTCAGAGTTTGGAGGCCGAGTTGTTGGTGAAATTACAGGCGCGGCACACTGGTTGGAGGTCGCGGCGCACAGAGCTGCCCATCCCCTTGAAAATTATAACGTGCGCGGTGCACTGGTCTGTGCGCGCGGTGCACATGGCCGACAACGAAAATTTTCATCATTTCTCCACAAAAATTAAAATCAACTAAGTTTTCCTCGCTCCAAGTAATTTTATGAAATTGCCATTAACATGTTTGGTGCTAATTGAATTGGATTATGAGAGTTTGTGATGTCAAAATTCAAACCCTATCTTCTTGTTAAAACTGCTCCTTAGGGTTTTAAATTTGAAGTTTTAAAATTTGATTTTGGTGCCAAAATAATCCAACTCCATTCCCCACCTATGGTTCCTTTCCCATCACTGTAATCCTATCATCATTATCAATCCCCAAACCACTCATATCACTAATTCCCATTTTCCTATCCCTAAATTAGTTCATTGCCTATCATTATCCCTTTCCCCATATCATTTGCAAAAATTCCTAAATCCGAAATTCCCAAACACAGTCAAGTGACTGTTATTACACTTTAAATTCACTTGACAAAACTCCATCATTCTCACTGCCCTATTTCCCACAGTCCCTCATTTGACTTTGACACATTTGGAAATCAAGACAAAGACACCAAATTCTCATTTTCACCTCATACAAATCAGCATATACTTGGCATAGACCTTGCAACACCATGGAGATAGACACTGAAACATCATATGAACAAGACAGTGATTCTACCACTGAGCTACATGCACCGAGAAGGCCTCGTAAAGGTGTCAAACATGTGAGAGAAGATCCCACCTCATTGACTCAATTACAGGCCTGCCCACTTGCCATGGCATGTTTTCGAGAGCAGTCATGCTATCAGTACTGTGAGATGATTGCTCAGATTCAGCATCATCAGGAGTTGGCTCGTTTTTTTGTCTTACATTTGCATGATGGTCAGGTAACTCTTGCTGGTGTAAATTTCACCTTGACACCGAAAGCCATTTCTCAAGCAATAAGAATACCGAATGTAGGTGAAGAGTGGAACAAGAAACAACAGGTGGACAGAGTGCATTATGAACCATACATCAGGCCTAGCTATGTGAGACAGCTCAACAGGGTATTCCCCTTCCGGTTTCTGAAGGAATCCTATGCGCCTTTGATGAAACTCATTATCAAATACTTCAGTTGTGAGGGCTGGTTCTCACGCCTCTATGCATACCACATCAGGTTATTGATGCATTTCACTAGAGTGAGGATGATGAACATTCCTTATTTCATGTGCCGCAACATCGAGTGAATGACCACTCTTGTGCAGAAGAAGACTCCCGAGCAGCAGTACAACAATATTTATCACTATGCACTCATCAAGATCATTGTTGTACATCAGCTTGGATTGCAAGGTATTGCATGGGAAGATTTCATTTCCCGTGACTTCTTCACAACCCCTCAGCCTCCTCCAGAGATTTTCCATGATGCAGGTGAACCTTCACATCAGCCTGAAGGTCCCGAGACAGAGCCGATCAGTGTGTCAATGTTTGTTACTTATCAGAGAGGCACGAGAGGATTAGTTGCAGCATCCCGATGAGTAATATCTCCACCCGGGGTGGAAGTGGTCTCGTTTCCATCATCAGTAGCACAGGTATAGGTACAGGACAGAGGCAAGAGGCCTATGCAGGATGAGGGCCCTTCAGGAGGCCATGATACTGATTTCATATTGATTGATGAGGATTTGAGCTCTCCAAGCTCAAAGTTGAGAGAGGTCATTCAGGAGCAGAAGGCTGAGATCGACACATTGACCGACAAGTTGCAGAGAGCTCAATGGATCATAAGATATCTGGAGCAGTAGAACAAATAGTTGGAGTATCAGCAGACAATCATGGAGTTGCAAAACATCTGTGAGAATCAGCAAGCTGCCCGAAGAAGCCCAACCAAGATGACACCTATTGAGCGGGAGATTGAGGCTGATAGAGAGACTTGCTTTGAGAGGGTCAACATTCATCTTGAGAAGCTGTTGGAGAAGGAAAATAAGGAAAATAACATGCTCAGACACATGAAGAACCATTATTGGAAGCGACATCATGTTTGCAAAACGAGGATCAAGGTCCTGAAGGCAAGGCTAAGGAGGGCACTAAAGCATCGCAAAAGGCATCGCAAAAGGCATGATAGACTCCAAATTTTGGCCAAATCTTCTTTGGCCTAGCATAGTGCTTGATGGTGGGCATTCAGCCCAAATTTCAAGAAATTTGGGAAAAGTTTTGTCAATTTTGAATTTTTGGGCCTAAACACAGATTTTTCTGCCCAACGTGTAGCGCCACTTGGCGCGCGCTTATAATTGGCAGCTCTTCTGGAGGAAAAATTTGCATATTTGGATTTTTCATCAAAATTTATGCATGCTCATGAATTACCTAAGGATTTCATCAAGTTCTGAGTTGCCTAAAGGGTCAAAAACACCCTAAAAATGGCCTTTCTGCCACTTTTTACACACATAGGAAGCAGTGTTGGGAGATTGAACTTTTGGAGGGGAAAATGGCAACCAAATCTAAACATTCTACTTGGGTTGGAAAGTAGACAGGCAGGGCTTTCCAACGAGCTATCCTTAACTAAATTTGGACTTTGGGAAGGGCCTCAAAATCAGCTCCAAACTTGTGCTACACATAGAGATTCCAGGTGCGACGCATAGAGGAATTTGGCCTATTTTTCACTCAGTAGTTCAAAATTTGGCCTAGTTTTGGCCAATTTGAATTTTCCATGTAACTCTTGATGTACCTTGATGTAATTTCATGACCATGATGTAATTTTGGCACATTTTTACTCATTCTAGTAGATTCATTCACCAAAAGGTGAAATGTAAGTGAATGGATCAGTTTCCTAGCATATAGAGGCAAGTTGTTTCATTGCCTATTTTCTAGTTCCTAGTTTAGATATGGTTGAAAAAACTCATAGAATGATGAGCTCGACCCCTAAAGGAATGGGGAGGAGTTAGGCTTGTCTATATGATGTATTTTCTGAGTCATTTTCAGGGTTGGACACTTGGGATTGCCTGGCACTTCATTGTACATTTCAGCTCTGCACTTTTGGCAAAGGAATAGACCAGGGTTTGCAGCACTCTTTGGGATCCATGTGGCTCTGTGTTTTGATGGTGTTTTTATATATGTAATTTTAAGTTCACTGATGTTTACGTGTATCATTCTCCCTTCTCTTTTCTTCTTAAATTAAACAAATCAGTGTTAAAGGTGGAATTCATTAGCTTGCTTTGCTCTACCTTCAGTTTTGTTTAAATTTCCATGTTTTCATCTGTTTGAGGAGGACTCTTGAGACCCTCTTGCCCCCTTCAGCTCCTCACCGGTCTGATCCATCCATTCTTTCAATCCAAAGCATCAAAACAATTTCCTTCCTTGCCCCAATCAGAACTCTGCAAAAACTAGGCCTAATCCCCGCACCTAAAACTTCCTTTCCCTTTGATCCAAAAAAAAAAACCCAAAATCAAAATAAAAATCCTTTACTTATATACCTAGCCTAAAATTAGCTTTTATTTCAAGTCATCTCAAGCCCTACTGATTATTTTTGCTGAGATTGACCAGGAGAGAGCCCTCTCCTGTTCTGGTAGGGCTAGCTACCAGACTGAGTGTGGTTTGATGTTACCCTGAACTCTACCTTCCTTTAGCTTGATGTAGATTTAGGCAATAACAGAATGTATCTGGGGAAGCTACGGTGAAGAATTTGTGGGAAAAACTTGGGACTTTGTACCAATCTAAGTCTCTGGTGAATAAGTTGTTCCTACGGAAAAAGCTGTATAACCTGAGAATGAAGGATGGAGACTCGGTGACATAGCATATGAATGCCTTCAATACTGTGGTAAGTCAGTTGTCATCTGTTGATATTAAAATCTCTGGTGAAGATAAGTGCATAAGTTTGTTGTGTTCTCTACCAGACTCGTGGGACAGTCTGGTTATTGCAATAGGTAGCAATACAACTACCTTGAATTTTGATGACATTGTCTCAGCCTTGCTGTTGGAGGAAATGAGACGGAGAAATATGGAGGGTCAAAATGGAGATGCCTTATCTATACGAGGAAGGTCCCAAAATAGAAATAAGAATAAGGTTTCGAGTGGGAGATCTAAATCTAGAGGGAGATCTAAATCTCCTGGAAAGTTTGTAAAGGTATGTTGGAAATGCGGAAAGGAAGGGCACTACAAAAAGGAGTGCAGATATAAAGCTCCTGGGAAAGGAAAGGGATCTGATAGGTGGACCCACTCATAGGCGGACCCACCCATGTTTTGTGCATGATTTTGCACATGGTTTTGGGGTACAATGGTTTTCGACCCCTGGTATTTTTTAGATCCGGTCAAGGGAACTACGGTTATGTTCTAATCTAGGGTTAATGGAATGGGGTTTATGTATGCTTCGGCATGTATATATGTGTGTTGTAACACTAAAAGGAATATAATGAAAAATCAATCTGGTCGCCCCAATTTGGGATCCGGGGGAAAATCTTTGTGTTTATCTGTTTTATGTTTTATGCTCTCGCTATTGTTTATTTTCTGTTATAAGATTCGTGTGTAGATACTTTATGTTCAGGGTTAAAACCTATAGTCAATTGGAGTTTATAAATATATGCACAAGTTTATGTTTATATGCCAAAGTGATTGCATTTGTCGAGGAGGCCACGGAGCAGCGGATGAGGTCCACCGTGGAAATGCACTCAATACTTGATCACGAGTTCTGGGCACTACGTGCTATATGGGTGGTAGTAAGGTCAGCGTCTAACCTAAAGCTAGATGTGCTTATGCTATGAAAGGGCGAAGAAGCACATGGAAAGGTGAAATGCAATTGAGGGCTTGTCAAAATGAGAGAGGATATGTGCACGTGGATTAATTAATTGATGAACCATGTATCTAAAGAGAAATCCTAGAAGACTGGAGGTTATAGAGGCTGGTGACCCATGTAATCCGATAGATGGATTCTTTTTATATGGACATTGATTTCATATGTACAAAGGAAGAAAAAATGAAACAAAAAAAAAATATTATTATTATAATGAAGTTAATTTATTACATGTAAATGGGCATACTGCTGTAAGACCTGGTATGGCATGCGTACCTCTGGGTAATCACTGGTAAAGTCTGGGTTAGACCTAGGTGATAGGGGGGATGTCAGTTTTACAATTACCCTAGGTAAAAATTTGAGGGGGGAAGAGCTAGAGTGAGCGGGGTTGCCTCACTTAGCAGTTTGGCTGGATTTAGTCAATAATCCCCAAGTCAAGTTTAAGGGGGGAATTGTTAGGTAAAATTGACGCGGGATAGAGTCAAAGTTGACTAGGGTAAATAGTAGTGGTTTTGGGGCACATGGTTTTGTGCACCCATGGTTTTGGCCCATGGTATTGCATGTAATGGAGCTTATAAAAGGCTGGGAAGACTTCATTGTAATGTAGGCCTGGAGGTGAGCGGTGAAGGCTCACTTGGCCGGATTGGCCAGGGTTGTGGCCAATGGTTAATGAAATTTCATTAGGATGGGTTTTTCCCCGGATTTTGGGTTTTCCCAGATAAACATTGTGTTTATGTTTATGTGATTTGTTGCTGGGTTTTGTATGTGTATTATTCTCTCGGTAAATATTTTATTTCTGCAGTGATTTCTAACAAAAATATGGAGGCTAGCATGGAGGCACGGGCCGAATATCAAGTAACTCCAGATCAGACAAGATTGTTGACTGCCATGGATCTAGAAAAATATCAGTTTAAGATTTCTCTCTCTCACCCTTCTGATATGACTATAGGGTCATCAAGTAATTTTAATACTATAAATTTAACTGCTGATGTGAGAAATATTCCTTTGCTTGATAAAGTAAATTTACACATGCAAACAGGTCAACTGATAGTGAATGACTTGACCAAAAATAATGCAATGGATCTTAAGGTAGAGAAAATGCTAGGGAAGGTGATCAAGAAATTGAAATTAGAGAAAGCCAACTCCAGGGCTTTAACAACCCAAAATGAAGAACTCAAGAAGATAATTGTGAATATTGGAGTATATCCAAATGACAGGTTTGATGTGCAAAAATTGCTACAAAGTGCAGAATCAGAGATTTCTGTGTTGAATAAAAAATTGAAGTTACCTACAGGGGATCATTCTATTTTAGAAGAGGTGGCAGAAGTGGAAAGTGAAAAAGAAAGCCTTCTTCAGCAGCTCTTACAGAAAGAAGAATAAATTTCTAAGTTGAAGGAAATTGTGCTGACATTGCAAAACCAGATTGATTCCCATTCATGTACCATCATTTTTCCATCTGGAAATGGTGATATAGTAGCACAGCTATCTAAATTAAAAATTGAACTGAAAATGGCAAAGAAAGATCTAAAAAAGGCAAAAAATGATCTTGAGACAGTAACAAAAATAATGCAAGCCAAAGATGGAGAAATTGATAGATACAAGACTGATTGTCAAACAACTAATGCTGAAATCAAGAGCCTGAAGGAGAAATTGAAGGGAAACATAACTTTGATATAGGCTAAATATATCATATGGAATGAAATCATTGGAGAGATGAAAGTAGCCTGGGGATCTTTGACTATTGTATCAGAAGAGAAAAGCATTGTTAGATATTTTGAGGAGAAAGTTATGGCAGATAAGCAGAAGACTATTAATAGAGCCATATGGGAAAATAATTTTATTGATTTCATTGATTCAAATACTAATCATGAGTTAGAAGAAAATGATATTAAATATATAATCATGTATGCTGTAGAGATTAACAAGTTGATTGTTAACGTAATATCCCAAACTGGGGTTGCACAGGAAGCTTGAGAAAATAATGCACTTCCTGAAGGATTGATGTACATAAATGAGTTTACAACCCTTGGATCCCTTAGATTAGTAGATCTGGAGTCTATATCCACAAGGGGAGAAAAAACAAATCAAACTAGGTGTGGTAAATAGGTCTCCCACAACCTAGTCTGGCTGAAAAACACCCTACAAGAGGGGTTGCAGCTATGCACAACAAACTGCCTCAAGAATAACGCAGTCTTAGAAAATATGAGCAAGAGGCCATAAAATATGATTATTAAATGAATTTACAGTATCAAATCAGAATTAAAGTGAAGCTCTTTCAATATACAGTAGATTACATGAGACAAGAGAGCAAGATATCTTCAGAAAAGAGAGCTACAACATGTATATATCAGTAGAAATGGCTCAACAGTGTTATTTTGAGGAGTTGTAATAGTTGCATATTACAACTCAGATCTAGGACAAATCTATGGATAAAACATAAGATCTATTTCAGATCTGGAAACTAGATAGTTTTCTCTATAAGATCCCCTTGGGGTTTTGACCCAATCATGCATAAATAAGAGTAGATCTGAGTTACAAGTTGTAGATCTGTAAAATGCTGCAGTAATTTCTGAATATTACATTTCATTACAATAGATCAGATCTAAATAGAACATGGATTAGAAAACTAATCCATGGATCACCTAAGTGGAAGGCAATGCCCAACACTAGATATCTCTAATCAAAACAATGATCGAAACACCAGAAATAACCTCATATCAAAATAACGCAGTCTATGAATGGAAATAGCGTTGTAGCTAAAAATAAAATGAATGGCCGCTGCCAAATTTCAGATCTGAAGTATAGAGAGAAGAAACACTCTTTTAGGAGGTTAAAAGACACACTTCATGAGAAGAGGCTCCCAAAACACGCTAGATCTCTGCAGATCTAGAATCCCACTTGCTGTAGCTTGCAAGAGCAGAAAAACCCTCAATGGATCAGCACTGCAATTGTAAGTAGAGCTTGGCCACAAGCCTGATAGTGGATCAGTTCAACAAATACTCCTCCAAGAATCCTCAAAGGAAGAGGTGAAATCCCTGCATAGGAACTCCAAGCACAATACTCCACTAAACAATAGAGAATAGTATTTGTCTAAGCAGAAAAAATACTCAGAAATATGATCAATCAACAACCTTCTCTTGTTGCCCTCGCTCTCCTTTTATAAGATGAAAATCCTTTGCAAACCCTAAACCACCTTGATGAGTTAGCCCTTTTCACATGAGAGGCCTCCTTCTAGAACTGCACTATCCCTTTTGGAGATGCATTGAACCTAGACAACGCTGTAGATTTGGTCAAGGTTGACCTAGTCTTCAGCTCAAACCTCTTTCACACCTGCAAGTGATTATTTACATGGCCCTGATTTATCTTTGTTCACATGGGCATTGATTTATTTAGCCTTTTCAGGATTTTTACATGTCCTCCTTTATTCATTTATTCATCCAACAGAAATTAAAACAAAATTGAATATTCCTCTTAGCTATGGCTAAGTAGGAATATTACAGTTAAAAATACTTGCAAGAGGACCACTGAGAAAAATTTGATAGAGATTAAGGAAGCAGTAAGAAAAATTGACAATTTGTATGACAAAAGAGCCAGAGTAGGATTTCCATCATGCTGGGACCTTAAAGGAAGTCTTTTATCATGGGACTCCTATGAACCATTATTGGTATTGGAAAAAAATAAGGTGGATAATACCCATGAGAAGACTTAGATCTTGAAAGGAACAACAATTATTAATTTTCTTCAGAGGCATTTTCAGCTATTATGGATGGTGAAGACTTTATTTATAGAGCGCCCAACATTAAACAGGATCACTACCTTTAGGCTAGAGTACCACAAACTGATTAAATCACCGAAGACAAACATTGGAGTGTGGAAGAAATGCAGAGCTTAGATGATTGTTCTATCTAATGATCCATCATCTTCTAAAAAGGATAAGTCAGATAATCAGGGAAATGTAGCAGCAGCGGAGCAGATTCATATTCAACAAATAGATTAGAATTTTAGTTTTATTTTATCTTTATTAAGAGATTTCAATTGTAATGAGACTTTTTGATTATATGTAATAGGTAGTTTAAGCAGTTTCAAGTAGTTTCAACAGTTACAAACTACTTTACATTGTATTTAAAGAGAAAGAGAAGAAAGGAAAAGGTTCTGAGTTTTGGACCTTTGGACTAATACAAATTTTGTACTCAATTTCTGATGATTAATGAATGAAGATCAAGATTCTTGCATCTCTTGTTATTTATATGTTTCCTAGTTTCCATTCTATATTTGTCCTTCTATGAATAAAATGGATTAATGTAGCTGCAGGTCTCTTTTTACATATGTGAATAAGAGTTAAATATCCTTAATGGGCACTCCTTCATTTTAACTATTCCTCTTTCATAAAATTATTCTGAAGTTTAAAGTGATAGATCCTGTTTATCAGCATATCAGTTTGAGCTTCCTTCATGTTCTTCTTATCACTCCAATTAATATCAACAGATAATGGCATTGTGAAGCATTTATTACATCAGATTCTTGAGGGTTTTAATAATTAATTTCTGAAGGTGATTACGCAAAGACCATTTGATATAATATTTCTGTGAGATATATATATATATATATATACACATACACATACACACACACACACACACACACACACACACACACACACACACACACACACACACACACACATATATATATATATATGTCTTGAGCACTCATTCCTTACCACAACAAAGGGATTGTTTCTTAAGATACAGCAATGATTACAATGGAAATTTAGATGATAAATTTCAAATTGACAAGGTTATTGAGTTGTAGTGGAGTACGATATATCTCACCCACATTCAATTCTAGAGTAGGAGCTAGATTTCCAATAACAAGTGTGGTTATGAAATGTGAAGAGCAAGATAAAATGCATTGATATTTATGGCTAAGACTTGGTTAAGATGAGTGCATTACATTACATGGATCGCCAAAGTTTAGATTGATGTTAAATATGATTTCATATAATTGGATTTTATTTATTAATTTCTCTACCAATTTTTATTAGATTAAGGAGAAGAATATAGATCTACATGGTTCATTGTATTCTTGTTATTGTTACATTTCTAAAATAAATGTTGTGGAATATATCTATGAATAACTATAGTAAAATATCATATTAAGTGTGGGGTATAAAATGTTTGGTACTGATAGTAAGCTTTGGTGGTATCTAACAATATTCCTCTTGTGTTTCCCATGGTCCTTGGGTGGTTATATCGTATTTATGGGCCATTTAATTACCTTTCTAATTCTTCAGAAATACAACCAAAGAGATATTCATTTATTTATCAACCAAGGTCTATACGGAATATGTGTACTTTCATGCACTGTATATGCTAGTACAATCTATAGTTGTAGTATTACAAATTAATTCCACACAAAATGTTACACCAGTTTTTGGTCATCTAACCCATTATCGTTAGATGAACCCAAGTACACCATGTAAGACCAATTTTACCCCAAGTACAATCACTTTCACCACATTTGTTTACACTTCTTGGTCATATTTAACCCAAAGCAAGGTAATTAATTAAATAAATCATTATTTATTTAATAATTTCCTAAGGATAAGTTATTTAAATCATTATTTAAATATTATTCCTAGTTAAATTTGACTAAGTCATTTTTAAATAATTAAATAAACCATTATTTATTTAATTATATTCCCCTCATTTCCCTTAAATAATAAATAAATCATTTATTTATTTTTTATTTATAAATAAAGGAATTGACCCAAGTCAAAAACCCTTTTCCCTCCAACAAATATAATAAAATATTCCTAAAGGGTGATTCTAGAATATGTTTAATAATATTTTATTCATGCACCAGGTTCTAGAACACCCCAATATTTTGTTATAAATAGGAGGGTTTTTCCCATTCATTAATCACCTTCATTGCATTGGATCACACTAGATCTGCTTTTGGTCACCATTTTGCATTTCTATTTTATGAACTCCCATTGAGTTCCATGTTTTGTTTTCCACAATAGTTAGAGAGAGAGACCATTAATCTGAAACACTGAGGACTTCCAAGAACCCAGCCCACTGAGGAGAACTGGAAAACACCTTTCTTGTTTTCCTCTCAGGTGCCCCATTCTTTGATATAATAAAAAAGATTCTTTTAAATATATGTGTTCTTGTCTTGTCCATTGGTGCTTGTACT
Source organism: Pinus albicaulis (assembly GCA_034641835.2). Classification (NCBI taxonomy): domain Eukaryota; kingdom Viridiplantae; phylum Streptophyta; class Pinopsida; order Pinales; family Pinaceae; genus Pinus; species Pinus albicaulis. The sequence continues at coordinate 100,549,463 of CM076578.1, read as the reverse complement.
TTACTTTACCTACTTAATATCTTCCATATATAGATCTAGATGTGTGCAGCTTATTACTGATTTTAAGATATTTTGTAGCCATAACTTATGTTAGGGCTACTTGATATGCGTAGCTAAAGTGAGTTTTTACGACAAAAAATTCATGCTAACAATTGGCGACTCCACACGGGTTTTCTTTTGCGACCACTGTCGTTTTCTATTTTCCTGCATATCTAGTTGTTTCAGACCCTAGGGTTTCTCTTCAGTTTTCTGTTTTTCCTATTTTTATGCTAGTTTTTTCCTTTAAAACCCTCAAACATTCAAATTTCTCACTTTCGTGTGTTTCTGGCCTTATTGTGCAGGTGACCAACATCAGCCGCAGCTGAGACGACACAATTTTCTGAAATCTGCCGCAACCAGCCCTGGATCTACAGGTCGCACTTATCTGCCCAAAAAGTGTGACCTGGCCTTGAGGTCGCACTTTTCTGCCCTAAATCTGCGACCTGGCCTGAAAACAGGCCCAAACCTGCGACCTGCAATTTTTTCTGCAATCTGCCAGCGCTTTTTATGGGTTTCACTGAGGCTTCTGTCAGGGTTTTCCAGCCTCTGTCCCTACCTGTTCAGACCTGTTGCTGAGCTATTTCACTCACCTAAGTGGGACTTTTTCCCCTTAGGGCTTTAGTTCCCTCCACTTTTTGGGGGAGAGTTTGCTGCTATTTTCAGACGTCTGAATTTCCAGAAGTTCCAGCCTTATTTCAGATCTGATACCTCCTATCCCAGATCCTCACAGGTCAGCTTTTCTTCCCTTTCTATACACTACCTTTCACTTTGTTTGGGTCCTACTCTAGGGTCACCCCTTTGACCCCCTCATTTTAGCTGATCTCCTATTTTCTAGCAGCAACCTTGCCCCTGTCTCTTTGTTGCTTTCTGCACCACTTTCCAGCAGATTTCTCCATCAGATCCCAGTCCCTCTGGACCTTCGATATCTTGGCCTCTTGTTAGTGTGCTCTGCCCCTTCTAGACTAGTTTTGAGAGACCCACCTGCTCGGGTTCGTTTGCTGCCTTTTTAGTTGTTTTTATGTTCTTTCAGTTTTATTTACTGTATATTTCTTTTCCATTATGTAGCACACTTTTTCTTTTACTCTCAAAACGTCAGGGTTTAATCAATTAAAATTAACACACGCCACACACTGACCCTAAGTGAAGCAGCGCCTGGTTAACACCGCCTGGAAAAGACTCTAAAATTAATCGACAATGCACCTCCTTGCCCTTGTCGCGTCTTGCATTTACACCTTGTTGCCCTTGTCGGTCGTTCTTCTTCCCGTCATCATTGCGCCTCCAAGGCGTTTCTCCCGGCGACTTCTTGGCCTTCACCCTCAGTTTTCGGTTGGTCGACTTCCTCCCTCCCGTCGTCATCGAGTAAGTCCTCCCCCAAGTCCGCCCTCCGAATCTTCCTCTGATTGTTCGGGTTCTCCCCATCATTCTGGTTCTCCCCCCTTTACCTTCACCATGTCTAGTTCTGGACCTAGCCCTAACCCCACTTCTACTGTCGGGTCCACTTCCAGTGGAACCACTACGGGACCTATCTTGACTGCCCCATTACTTCCATATATGGCTGGCCTCAGTCTCCCCAACTTCAATCAACTTATCAATGATCCTATCTGCCATGATGTCAGTTGGCCGGCTATGCCAACCAAGCTCCCCTCCGACATTCCCAAGTTCAAGGACTTGGCTAGTGAAGATCCCTCCAATCATATCCAATCTTTCCACATGTGGTGCTCCTCTAATTCCATCACCGACGACTCCATTCACCTTCGTTTATTCCAATGCACCCTTACCGACGAAGCATCCAAATGGTATGTCGATCAAGCCACCTCTTCCCATACCACTTTGGCAACCATTGCCCAAGCCTTTTTGTCTTACTTCCAGCTCCCTCTCCGATATGACACTGGCACCGAACTGTTGACCTCCTTTCAACAATCCTCTTCAACACGTCTCTCCGCTCATGTTCAAGAGTGGCGAAGACGATGAAGCTTATGCCGTGCTCCCCCCTTTGAAGATTGCGTTTACATGGATTGGTTCCTTCGTACCTTCCTACCACCCATTGGAAAATATGTTGCATCCCATTTTCCCCAAACCGAAGAAGACGCCATTCACATAGCTTTGAAGTATGATCTTATTTATGCTCAATCCGGCTATGTGTATACTATCCTTCCTGACCTCGCCAAACCTGGTGGTCCTAATGCCTCAGGAACCTTTCATTTCGCTGATGGTATCGTCAGATCTCTGTCCCATACCACTGCCCAACGTCTTACTCCCTATGGTTTTTCCCCCGGAGGGGCCAGCACTTCTAGCACCTTTCCCCCTCCCGGCAACATGTACCCTGGATATGGCATGCCTCCCCCCTTTGCCCACCTGCCTCCATATCTCAATATGGCTCCTTCTCACCCTTATCCCTATCCTCAATCTGGTGTCCCTGCTCCTCCTGCTTTCGGATCCCCCACTCCCTTGCCTCCTTCCCCCCCCGCATTTACTTCCCCCCACTGGGCACGTATTTGCGCAACAAGGGGTGCCTACTTCTCGACGGAGGCGAGGTAATCCATCCACCCCTGGAAATCGTGGCCCCATTCCTCCCAGTCTGGACCCTAATATCGCCAACCAACCATAAGGCTCTCAACCCAAGCCCGACCGACCGCTTCGCACTAATAAGCCATGTTCATGCTGCGGTGTTTATGGCCATTACACTCACAATTGTCCCCTTTTACCTAAAATGCGACAAATTTGGGAATCCCAACCCACTGTGCGGGGTCAACACTCCTCCCCGACCACCTCTCCCCATCCAACCCCTGTCCAACCTGCCGTGTTTACCGATCCTTTCCCTCAGCAAGGATTCGTAGCTACTCAATCACCTCGTGCCCCTAGCACAACTCAACATTCCCCTTCTAGCGCCTCTGATTATCAAATTCTCATGATGACCTCTGACCCCCCTTTCACTGCCGACCTTAACCTCCAAACCCGGTCTCATCAATATTCCCCACCTCCGGTTCCGCCTGTCTCCGAGTCCCCATCATCAAGTTCTACAGAGCCTCTATCGACACCCAAGGGTCCCTTACAAATCCCTCCCCCTAAAGTTGAGGTTCACACCAAAATTCCTAAGAGTCCTTTACGTCGCAATGCTGCCTCTAGTCGGGCTACCCATTCCTACAGCATCGTGGATGATCTGGCACAATCTCCGGTTGCCATTTCAACGCTGGAACTCCTCCAGTCATGCCTTTTTCAAAAGAAAGCTCTATTATCTGTCGTGGGTGTTGTAGATCTTGCTGATGACTTGTTAATTGTTTTTGATGCCCGTCATTCAAACCACCCCCCTCTTCCTCCTTCAGTTGCCTTCCAAATCCCCGTCAAAATCTGAAACGCCCATGTCGCTCGATGTATTATTGATGAGGGGGCATCTACCTGTGTAATTTCCACTTCGGTTTGGAAACAACTTGGATCCCCTGAGCTGGCCCCTTCCACCATCACCCTCCGTGCGTGGGATGGCCATGCCTCCTAACCCATTGGTCTCTTTCGTAACTGTCCTATCACCCTCACCGGTAAGACTATCTGTGTCAACGTTGAAGTTATCGACGCCCCTCTTGACTACAACATCCTTTTGGGGCGTAGTTACACCTATGCCATGTCTGCCGTCCCATCCGCAGTCCACCGCAAAATGTTTTTTCCCCATAATGGCAAGATCGTCACCATTGACCAGTTGTCGTATCATGAACCTAAATCCCAGACCTCACCTGAGTCCATCATCTCTCCTGTCTCCACTAAGAAAACTGTTGATTCTTTGACCAGCGTCTCCCCTGGCGTCTACAAAAACTCCTCTTTGCTTAGCACCTTCCCTGGTCCTCCCCCTCCTCCTGTCTTTGATCCTCGCTCGGCGAATGTTTGCATGATGCAATCCTCCCAGGCTGCCCCCCCGCACCCTGCCTCGGCTAGTCAGCAACCCCCATCTCATCCATCGCACCCTGCTCCTAGCCCTTTGCGTCAGTTGACTCAACCTTTCCCCCCGGGCCCTCCCCCTCTCCCTCCCACTCCGGAACCTCCTTAGCCTCCCGAATCAATTCCCTCTAGCCTCCCCCATCTCAGAGCCGTCCCCCCTGGCCATTTCTCCGCCGGTCAAATCTCCTTCCTTGGCCCCCCTCCTGGAGTCTATTCGATTCCTGTTATGGCCACCCTATCCCTCCCTACTTTAACTTTGGGAATACCAGTATGGTATCTTACTCCTCCCACCGCGACCCCTCCCGGCCATCCTAAACCATACATTGATGTGACACTAGTTCAACCGATTCCTGTTGCTCCTCCCACTGCTACAGTACCTCTAGCACCGTCACATGACCCTCCTCATGCTGAAACTGCTACAAGTAAGAAATGAAAAACTCGCAAGGGGGCATCCAAAGATAAAGCTCCCACTCCTGATCCTACTCCTCCTCCACCCACCAAGCCTTGCGCTTTATGTGATGTTGTCGGTCATGCCACCTGTTGTGGATGATTTTGTCACCCCCCTAGAGACAACCTAGAGTTGCCATAGACCAATGCCTAGGACATCTTAATATAGCAAGGAGCCCTTTTAGTTTGGGTTGTCAGTCCAAGAACTCGCTTACTATCTCTTGTTCTAAACAAGGAAATTAGTTTTGAATGGGACCAATCTCTCTCATAAGCTAGTACAAAGACAAGAACAATGTAGGAACATCAAGTAAAACTCCAATACAAAGGCATCAGACAGTTAAGAGACCGCTTACTGTAAAGAGGGCCAGTTCAGATAATATATCACAGAAATTAAATATCAGATGATGAGTGCAGTGAGGAAACATAAGAAGATATTAGCTGGCATGAGACTGATACCCAGATACACAACAGAACCACATAAGGGCGCACCAATTTACGAATCCTTATATGATAATGGCGTTTTAAAAGCACCCTCCTCAAGCAACTAATATAGCAGAAAATATGGAAAGAGTGAACATGGAACAGTATACCATGACTAGGCCTATTTAAAGCGCTTGACTAATTCCAGAAAGGGCATAAACAAGGATGAATCCTTACTGCAAACTAGTGAGCCACTCGCATTCTAGAACATGATACAAGAAGACAAATAGCATGAAAGAGATATTGTATTAACACATAAGAGAAATTACATACTGTGAGATACCAGAGACCAGAATCCTCATTACAGTCATAACCCCTCCTCACTGAGACCCTACGGGCTCTGAAGCTTCATACAAAAGATATTACAGGATGTATACGAGAGCCTTTTCACTGCACAGTCTGCTGATAGAAATCTGGAACCCTTACAATGTCTTCTTTTTCGGTCTTTATAGGAATGATGGAGAATTCTAGAGGAGGAGGTAGCTAAAACACAATTAATGACTCAATTTGAATAAAATGGCGGAAAACATTCGCGCCCACTCTATGAATGACTAACTATAAATGACTGTACTAGACAACCTGTCTATGGAAATAAATGCCGGGAGATAAAAATCTCCTTATATACAAGATAGAAATAATAAAATATATACAATATGTTGCCCGCGGCTGAGGGAAAATCTGCTGCCGTAAGAGATTTGAAATAATCTGCATTTCTGTACTGTACTCTCGGCCCTTGGCTTTGGATTTGAATCCTGGATCTTTAATGCGGGGCGAATTTATCTGGAGGGTTCTGAGAATCCATATCTGTGTCTTCTTTAATGGCAGTCACCTCTCCCACCTACCCTCGGCTTCTTCCTTTAATTTCGCCAGCAGAATATGTCCTTTGGTATGCTCCTGATCTTTGCAACGGAGGCGGCAAGTTAAAGCGCCTACTAAGTCGTTTTAAAACCTGCAAAACCCGCAAAACATTAGAGAAAATTGACTCGGAGACAGGGAGTGTGGATACGACAGCGGCCATGAAAGCGGTGATACGGACTAGGCGAAATGTTGAGACAATGCAGGGTGACAGGAAATGCATAAAAATAATGGAGAAATGGAGGGTGACAATGCAGAATACAATGGAGCGACAATGAATGAACGGGGCAAAGGTTCATAACATAAACATTGAAATATGACACATAACCGGAACATATGAATGGTGGAGGAGGAACACGGTGCACACTTGGAAATTATGATGACACGACCGCAGGAGGTGGGACCCAATTCGGAAATCGCAATCGCAAAGCGGAGCGGGAAGACCGGGGTGGCACATTTCGGAAGTTCCGATTACGATTGAGGGCAAGACTGCGATTGACTCAGGACCGTTCGATCTCAAAACAAGATCAACGGCTAAACTTGCATCGGAGGGCAATGAAACGGTGGGCCATGAGCACGATGAACTTAGATTAAAGTATATGCAACTTCAAAGAGCGACCACCCTTGGATAAAAGGCTCCTAGATCTAACGGTTCACGTGAATTCCGCTGCCCGGCTCTGATACAGTCTTTAACACGCGGGAGAAAAGCGGTTTCCCACCCGTACTGAGGACACGCGGCAGAAGATTTGTGGCATCGCTGGCCTTAGGCCCAAAACTGCTGGTCTGATGGAAGTGGTGCGGGGTAATACCGCCAATTTTCTGTGTGCGCGGGGCCCTCCATATAAGTTAATTGCCGCGCCGTTGATTTTATTAGATCGGGCGGTGGATATCGCGCCCGAAACACAAACGATAAGCTCCCCTCTTTCTTTTGGCCTGTGGTCCTGGGGCTCGGGTCGTATGACAGTAACAAGGGGAGGGGCTTAGGACTTGGGGGCTTCGGCCCGATATATTTAAAATGTGGGTTTTAAACCTTTGGGCAATGTATTTCGGGGCGGGGAAGATGGCGACGAGCACGACATGGGGGGTTTTTGACCACAAAAGACATTGGAATCAGATTTAAAAGGAACCAATGGCCAAAATTTAAATAGAGGAGAGAATATGTACAACATCGGCTCCATGTGGGGACGGCATGTTCGTCCTCGGACATGTCGAGAACACGCAGACCTCACCTTCCTGTATATGAATTTTATTCTACAATCCCCTTGCATTTTCTTCAAAACTCATTAGCACCCATTCCTTATTTAAAGAATGATAAAACAAAAGAAAACTAATGTACAATATAATACACCAGACTGTCTTCGCCTCCTGGGTCCCATACTTTGCTTTGCTGGCATCCATTGGTTGCATTATTCTTCAGTTGTACCCCTCCATGTTTCCATATTTTATTCTGCAATTTTCCTCCAGCTATGCTTTCACATTCTGTTCTTGTTTTTCCATTGCCAAATTTTCTTTGCTTTCTTGCTGTCATCTGCTTTTTCCGAGGCATCTTCGTCATTAGTCTTCTGATGCTGTCAATTCCTATGCCCAGCCCTTCTTTTATCTTGAACTGACTTTTCTCACTGCTGTCTTCATCCTGGGCAGCTTTGATTTTTGCACTTTCCACTGCATCTTCAATATGGCTCTCGAAAGCCTGATCACCTCCTTTTTGTATTTTGAAAGGCAGTGGGGTCTCTCTTTTTTGTTCCACAATAGCAGCTTTGAAAATGTTTCTCTCTGCTGGCAACATACTGCTAGAAAAGACCCTTGATCCTTCTTCAAATGTTTGCAAAAAATGAGCATAAGGATCATAAAATGATACCTGGTCAAAAGTGTTCGGCAAGCAGGCTTCAACCAGGATTTTATCTCCTTTCACTGGATCAAGAAGAAGACTCTTTTGAGAGAGAGAATCTCCTTCGTTCTCTAAACTGGAGGACTTATTGCATACTGGAGCTGAGTCCTTTTGGAGCTCTGTTATATTATGCTCTGCTGTGCTGAGCTCTATGAAAAAATTTATGCATTCTTGAGCAGGGGCTTGCCCCATTATTTCCTCTTTTTCAAGAGTAGGCTCATTATTTTCATCTTTCTCAAGGAATTCTTCTTTTCTCTCCTCCTCTTCTTCTGAAAGGAAAGACTGCTGATCACCGTTCACATGACACTCATCACTGATGATTTCATAACTTTCTCCATCAGTGTCATAGATAGGCCAGATGGGTTCACTACTTCTCTGGAGACAATCATCATCAAATAAATCATAATTAGGAAAGTCACAATCATAAGCAATGTCACCAATGAAACTTGTCGGTTTTTCGGCAGGTATTTCTTCGTCTTGATTCTCAGAGGAGTTTCCTGGATCCAAATTATCAAACTCAAGTGACGAATGGGCAAGAGTAGGTGTCCTATAGAAAATTTTTGAGGCATGCTGCTGATTTGATATCTGATCAACCTCTTCTTCTGTCAAAGGAGGTGATTGTTTTGTATTTCTTTGTGCAGAAGAATAGCAACTCTCTTTTTCTTGTACTAGCTGATTGGGAGGCAGGATGTTCTCTTGAGCCTCTTCTTTTACATCGGATTCTGCCTCTTCTATGTGGTTTCTTGCTTCCTCGAGGCAGCACTCCCTATTTTCCATGGCTATCAGATCGTGATACTCTCTTATCAGCATAATACAGGATGTAGGTAAGCAATCAGGCGGTTTCTGATCACTTTCTTCCTCATCTTCCATAGGTTTTAAAGCATCATACATGTCTTTCTCATTGTCTGCGTCTTGGGCTTGTTCTTGTGATTGCAAGAGTTTGATCTCAGCTTCGTATCTTTCAATCATCACTCTTAGAAGGATTTTCTTAAGCACGGGCGTGCAACTTGGGATGAGAAGAGTGATCCGTGGAAGGTCCTCCACTTCCATTTTTGCTAAGCCACGTGACATTTCATCTCTGCACTCTGCTATAAAATTCGGATGCATTTTGCAAGCTACTCAGAGTCTTCCAGCAGTGGGGTCTTTTAATTATTCAGGAACTGTGGAGTCGCCAGGTGGATGGTTTAAGATCCTACTGTCCACCACAGTGATTTTCCAAATCAAGGCTATTGTTTCTTGCCAGTAGAGTCGGGACTGCAAATAGATTTAACAAATAAAGACCAGTGGAGTCGGGATTTTCTACTGAGATTTCTTGAGAAGAAGAAGGATAATCTTCAACAGAATATTCAGGATTTTCAACACGAGCTGGCTTCTTCTCTTTCCAAACTCTTCTATGAATGATCTTCTCCTGGTCAGACACAGGTGTTTTCGGCTGTGAGGTATGTGACCTCAAATGGGGCTTCCGGGAAGCCAGGACATCCAATAAAATTTATCAAATAAAGACCAGTGGAGTCGCCAAGGTGAGAGATACGCAACTCTTCAACTCTCTGTGCTCACCTGATTAGAGAGTGAATATGAGATGTCGAACCCAGGGAAACAGATATTCTTGAATTCGTTCCCCGACAACGGTGCCAGAAAGATGTTGTGGATGATTTTGTCACCCCCTTAGAGACAGCCTAGAGTTGCCATAGACCAGTGCCTAGGACATCTTAATATAGCAAGGAGCCCTTTTAGTTTGGGTTGTCAGTCCAAGAACTCGCTTACTATCTCTTGTTCTAAACAAAGAAATTAGTTTTGAATGGGACCAATCTCTCTCAAAAGCTGACACAAAGATAAGAATAATGTAGGAACATCATGTAAAACTTCAGCATGAAAGCATCAGACAGTTAAGAGACCGCTTACTATAAAGAGGGCCGATTCAAATAATATATCACAGAAATCAGATATCAGGAAGTGAGTGCAGTGAGGAAACATAAGAAGATATTAGATGGCATGAGACTGATACCCAGATACACAACAGAACCATATAAGGGCGCACCAATTTACGAATCCTTATATGACAATGGCGTTTTAAAAGCACCCTCCTCAAGCAACTAATATAGCAGAAAATATGGAAAGAGTGAACATGGAACAGTATATCATGACTAGGCCTATTTAAAGCGCTTGACTAATTCCAAAAAGGGCATCAACAAGGATGAATCCTTACTGCAAACTAGTGAGCCACTCGCATTCTAGAGCATGATATAAGAAGACAAATAGCATGAAAGAGATATTGTATTAACACATAAGGGAAATTACATACTGTGAGATACCAGAGACCAGAATCCTCATTATAGTCATAACCCCTCCTCACTGAGACCCTACGGGCTCTGACGCTTCATACATAAATATTACAAAAATGTATACAGAAGTCTTCTCGCTGCACAGTTCGCTGATAGAAATCGGAACCCTTACAATGTATTCTTTTTTGGTCTTTATAGGAGTGATGGAGAATTCTAGAGGAGGAGGCAGCTGAAACACAATTAATGACTCAATTTGAATAAAATGGTGGAAAACATTCGCGCCCACTCTATGAATGACTAACTGTAAATGACTGTACTAGACAACCTGTCCATGAAATAAATGCTGGGAGATAAAAATCTCCTTATATACAAGATAGAAATAATAAAATATATACACTATGTTGCACGAGTGAGGAAAATCTCATAGTAGGAGATTTGGAAATAATACATTGCATGCTTTATGCTCTCGGCCCTTGATTTTGGATTCGAATCCTGGATCTTTAATGCGGTGCGAATTTCTCTAGAGGGTTCTATTGATCCATATCTCTGTCTTCTTTAATGGTGGTCATCTCTCCCACCTACCCTCAGCATCCTCTTTAAATTTCGCCAGCAGAATATGTCCTTTGGTATGCTCTTTGATCTCTGCAATGAGACGGCAAGTTAAGGCACCTACAAGTCGTTTTAAAACACCAAAACCCGCAAAACATTGAAAAGTGTTCAAAGCAGTGAGATACGACAGCGGCCATGGAAGCGGTGATACGGACTAGGCGAAATGTTGAGACGATGAAGGGTGACAGGAAATGCATAAAAATAATGGAGAAATGGAGGGTGACAATGCAAAATACAATGGAGTGACAATGAATGAACGGGGCAAAGGTTCATAACATAAACATTGAAATATGACACATAACCGGAACATATGAATGTTGGAGGAGGAACACGACGCACACTTGGAAATTATGATGACACGACCGCAGGAGGTGGGACCCAATTCGGAAATCGCAATCGCAAAGCAGAGCGGGAAGACCGGGGTGGCACATTTCGGAAGTTCCGATTGTGACTGAGGGCAGGACTGCGATTAACTCAGGACCGTTCGATCTCAAAACAAGATCAACGACTAAACTTGCATCGGAGGGCAATGAAACGGTGGGCCATGAGCACGATGAACTTAGATTAAAGTATATGCAACTTCAAAGAGCGACCACCCTTGGATAAAAGGCTCCTAGATCTAACGGTTCACGTGAATTCCGCTGCCCGGCGATTGTACTGACATTAACGCGCGGGGAAAGCGATTTTAGAACCCTTGAGACAACGTGAGCGAGAGAATTTGTGGCATCGGTAGCCTTGAGCCCAAAGCTATTAGTACGATGGAAGTGGTGCGAGTGTCTGCCAATTTTACGTGATAAGTAGAGCCTCATATAAGTTAATTTCCGTGGCAGATTGATTTATTAGATAGAAAGTGAGTGATCTGAGTGTAGAAACACAAACGATAGATCCTCTTTCTTTTGTTTGTAATCTTTGAGGGTTCGAGTCATGTGACATTAACAAGGGGAGGGCTTGAGACTTGGGGGCTTAGCCCAGATATATTTAAAAATGTGGGTTTAAACCTTTGGCGATGGTGTTCGGGGCGAGGAAGATAGCGTGACACGACATGGGGTTTTGACCACAAAGACATTGGAATCAATTTATGGAAGCCGGTGGCCAAAATTTAAATGAGAGAGAATATGTACAACACCACCCCGCATGCTTTGTCCTGAGTTGCCCCGTATACAACCCATGGTCAAAGTCGCGTTTCCTCATTCGTCAGCCCCGGAAACCTCGATTCCCCCCACCCCCATAACCAAGAACCCCAAGACCCTTCGCACCAACAAACCCTGCACT